>JACAXG010000018.1:8727022-8912057 GCA_018881555.1 Amblyornis subalaris | reverse complement strand
GAAGGGAAGGGAAGGGAAGGGAAGGGAAGGGAAGGGAAGGGAAGGGAAGGGAAGGGAAGGGAAGGGAAGGGAAGGGAAGGGAAGGGAAGGGAAGGTGAGCAATAGATTCTTTCAGCCCATAGAATTCCAGAAACAGAAGAAAAACTATACCCTTATTCACACTGACAAATACTTCTTTCCCACTGACAAATAACTCTTTCCTCAGGTCTCCCTGTTGGTAAGTCAATGAACTGACTTGTGTGAAACTGACTGCAAGCTGTACACAGACACCGTTTTTTTTCTCTTTTCCAAAGTTATTTTGAGGTAATTATTTTCTTGTACCTGAACTGATTGCTGAAATACATTTTCTTTCCCTACTCCACCCCCAGTCACTTTTTTTGTTAATCCCCTGCAGGTATTTAGAATTAGCTTTCATGTTGTGCCTTAGTCCTACTTTCCCCAAGCTTTGCAAATTCTCTTTTCTTAATAAACATTTTTTATCATTTTTGTTATCCTTTTTTGGAGTCTTTCCAATTCAGCAAAATCTTTTTTGTATTATGGAGCCCAAAACAGTGTAAAGCACTCAAATACAGTTTCACCAATTCTGCACTGAGATAAAAAATTAATTACCTGCCCACCTTCTCCTGACCTAATTCCTCTCATTATACTGTACAAGCTCAATATGGTATTTGCCATTCTGCAGCATATCACTCTGTATTCTTCTGCAGAGTTTATGGTTTGCTCTGAGCCTGTTTTTTTCCTGTAGCCATGGAAATTTCTAAATTAGTCTTTCTCCATGATATACATTGGGTGTTGCGGCGTGCTCGGTGGTAAAGTGCCGCAACCTTCCCGAAAGCGGTCCTGCGTCCGGCTGTGCCGCGGTGTAGTGCGCTGTGGCCCTATCCAACCAGAGCAGGCGGCAGGTGGGCTTTGCACTCGCACACCCACCGCCTTAAGACGGAGGCAAAGAGCTTGGAGGCAGACTCTCCCTGTGATGTTCCACAGAAGGTATCTAATTGTAAAGGGTCAGGGAAGGAGAGCCGAAAGAACAGGGTGACATAGGATTACATACTGCACAGACATGGGGCGGAGAAAACACTGAGGGCCAATTACATGAGGGCAAGAGGGAGGAGAAAAGGCAGGGTAACAATACATGCAACCAGTGAGGGTAGATGAGGGGAGGAGCAGGGGAACAAGGCCAGCGGGGCATCGAGGAAGGGAGAACTTTCCAGAACATAAACATAAAGGGAGCATAGATTGACAGACTAACTGAACAGGGGAATGTACCAAGGTAGGGCCTGAAGGGGGAGAGACCTTCCTTACCATTACAGCCGAGAGGGAGGCTTTAAACCCTGACCTAGGAGCCTTTTACACTGACTCCTCGGTCTCTTAAGTGGCAGGCCCTTCCTCTGCAGCATCCCCAGCTGCAGGCCAAGCCACCACCACAATTGGGCTCTTTCATACATCACATTTAACACGATAAAAGGTCAATTTTGTTGTATTTAGACCCTGATCACAGTAGGACACATTGGGGTCTTCCCTATAGTCTAAGGCTGCAATAAACAGAAAAAATTGTGTACTTGGATGCAGCAAATTCTTCTAACTCTGCAGTTATCCTGAAAATGCAAATCTCTCTTTTGTGTTGGAACACGCTGCAAGGGCTATTTTCCAGAAGAATTACCTGTGTTTTCCTAGGAAGTGGGGCTATAACTTAATTTTTTTTTATTTTAATATCAATACTGGCCTGCTTAGCTGTATATATCATGCCATCAATTCACACCCTGTTTTCCTGCATTCTGGTATTTATTCTCACTTCTTCATCTGCTTTTTTTTTTTTTTAATTGAAACAAGAAAATTTGGAACAGAAATTCCCTTTTAATCATATGGACTATGTCACGTTGGTCAAGAAAACGGAATGACTGGCACTGTACTCAGGGAATATAAGTATCCTCCTTTCTTCCCTTACCAGACAGACCTCAAGCAGCAGTGTAAATGTTTTCTATTCTCATGCTGTTACTCATACAGCCTCCAGGAACTTAGCCAACATGCAAAGATCTTATCACAGCACTGTGCAGCAGATAAAACCCTTTGTTTGCACAGTTAAAGGGAAAATCAAATGTTTGGCTTAATAGCAGTTATGAACTTGACCCAATGACTTGACTCAAGTACAGCATCAGATATGAGGAAACACGATTAAAATATTTCTGCATACATCCGTTTGTCACTCTTTTACTATCTCTAGTTAACACATTCTATTCATTTTAACAGTTAAAAGTGTCTAAATAGGTACATATATTTAACTTGGGATAGGAAAATAAAGCCAAACGGTGTCATAGTCATTCCTATAGCACAGAACGTGTTGCCTAAAAGGCAGTTTATTATACAACTTCATAATGATTCCAAAGCAAACTGCAAAGTGTGCCTGATGAAAAGCATTGTAGCAGAAATGATGGGATATTTAACCCGTAAAAGGTGCATAGCCACATCATTCCATAAGACCTGACAGATTTCCAGTGATGAGCACTGCAGACAGGTACTTGCTAACCCAGGAGACATCAGAGCCTACTGATTCTGTTAGTTCAGTTTTATGTTGATGCTTTTGCTCTTGACCTTATAGTCATATCTCAAGTAACACAGGCTTCTAAAAGGTTGGTGAATAGCCTGGGCTCTAAGTTATCTAGGCTTTCTTGCTCTTTAGTCAACAGAAACAGAGAAGCATCTCTCAAGGCATAACTCATTTTTTCGTAGACTCTTACATTATTGTTGATAAAATATTTCTGAGAAGCAATTCTTTCTCTGATGATTCAAGGGGAAGCTTAGATAGGCTAATTTGAACCAGACGGCTAACTTTGAGAGAATGAAGGGGAYGTGCAATGAGTGACACCAAGAGTCCCTCCAGGGAGCAGTGTGAACTCTTCCTGTGGGACTGGAATTTTGCTAACTGTCTTACATCCGCTAAAGCTGTGCAAACTGTAGCGTGATTTACTCTTGGCTGGGTGTTGGCTGAGCTGTGTTAACAATGTGACTGCTACCAATTACAGAAGGGAATCTGAGCAGATGACGACCCTGGCAGAATTGCTGCTGAGTTAGTCAGCAGACACCCACGTGCAGGCTTATGGCTGCAGATCAGTTCTGTATGCAAGAGCCAACCTCTCCAGCCACAGCTAATAAGTGTGTCACTGATGAAGCCAGAGACATTGAAACTCGTCTGCAGTCTTCTGATCAGCAGAGTGCTCTTATTCATATCAGTTTTCTTCTGATGTGGTACTTCGTTACTTTGAAAGCTTAGCACCAATGGACAGTGATATTACTTCTTCCCTGTAATGAAGCACTAAGCAACTAATGATGTTGCTGTGAGTGCCTTCTCAATACAGAATGGAATATTTGCATAGATTAGCCTGCTAGCTGATGGTCCATGACTGCTTTAATTTCAAACACACTACCTTCAATTGAAATGCCATACAGGTTTGTTTATTTATTTATTAATTTGCATTACTAGAAGATGCACGAATTCTTTGAACAGATTCCTAAAACAATTTATTTCTTTACATATGAAAAATTCTGCCCTTTTCTGTTAGGAGGCAAGTATATGTTGAAGAATACCGAGGTATCTGAAAGCAATGGAAATTATGAAGCTAAGAACAAACACTATTTTTTGACATTGCTGTTGACTGACCTTGTGATACCGTTACTACTGTTTCAGGTTTTCAGCTCATCTCTGATAAAGTTATCTGGTGGGGTTATCTGCAAGATAACAAGTATAACCTGTTTGTCATCAGACATCTGGAAGAATGATGAATGACTGGATACATGCAGACGTAAGGTCAACCTCTTGACTTCTACTATTCAGTAAGATAACTGGAATAGGAAAGAGTTTAGCATTCAACTCTTAAAATCCAAAAACTTTTCTAGGTGAAACAGAAGCATAGAGCTCCAATCTCCAAAATTATTTGGAATTTCATAGATGAACTTAATATACCTCCCAGCTTCCAGTTTGGGTGTGTCTTTCTGATTACAGATATTATAGACACAAGTATTTAAATATCTAGGAATAATAATATACGTATGTAAATGTATACATGAAATAAACTTTATGAGCCAGGATCATTAGTGATCACTGTTTAATCTTTTCACTGTGAGTAGTTATACCAATAGCAGTAAGTTTTCAGACTCTTTGAGGAAGTTCCACTTCAATCTTTCAAGTACTCTTAGACGGAAGATATTTCACCCAATCTCTCTTAGCCTATAGAGGATCAGAGAACCATAAAATCTAAAATTGGGAAAGATATACTGTATCATTAGTCCAAATCACTGCCAGCACAGAATACATCTCCATGTTACATTTACAATCTTATCTCCACACTTGGCTTTAGTTTGGCAAACTTACACAATTAAATTCTTTTATTATTTCATTGATTAGATAGGTAATTTTCAATAAGCCTTYTCCTTCTCTTTTTTATATGCCCTTGCTTGGCATTGCTCCCTCAAATATTCATAGATCTGTCATTAGAACCTCTTCTAACATTTATTTGGTGAAGATGGTGTGTGTTTAACTCTTAATGATTTTTTTCCCCCGGAACTTAGTACTTGAAGTTCTCCAATCAATGACCACATCATAAATCTCTCATTCCTTTCAGTCAGACAAGAAATTCAGTCAAAAACTACCTGGAGTGAAAATGCCATTTTGCATCTTTCGCTGCTGAAATCTTGTATTACAGAGAGCAGAATCTGTTTCCTCCAGGGTGACAGAAACAAATAAAAAATGTTATGTACAATGTCTGGATGATGATATTTAAAGTTATGTTCCTCAAAAAGAAAGGTATTCCATCTTACATAATTTACTGAGCTCTACTTTTGTTACCTTCTTCTGGTGTGTTCATCAAGATGTTCAACGAGATTCGAACAGCATTGGGATTTCTAGATCATTAGTAACACTACTGTCCAAAGTAAAAAAAATCTAATCAGAGATTAATCGTAACCAAAGATAATGCCATTATTTATTTTTTCAAGCTCTCATTCTATGCACTGCTATATAGATCACATTTCTTGTGATTTCTTGAAAAATTTTTCAAATTCACCCTTCATTTAAAGTTAGATCTTTACTGAAGTCAGAGGAATTAAACAGTGCCTATTATGCCCACTGCATTAATCCTACCTTCTGTAGCAAATTGTTGAATTTTCTTTGATAGCAAGTTAATTTAACATGATTTCTTGCTTATGAACTCTTGGTGCCTGCAAATTTCCTCAAGGTGCTGAAGGATTTAACTTGAAGTATTTCTCTGATCTCATACACAGTACTTAAGAGACTTGTAAAAACAAGTTATATGAATTACCCTATCTACTCCCTGAATTCTCAAAGATGACACTTGATAGTTCTGATTCTGATGCTGAGTCTATTTATACAATTTGGCCATGTTGATGGCTTCATGTATATGACATTTAAAAGACATAATTTTTGTGACGATTGCATTTCTTATGTATTTTTCAGTATGATCTGGATCCTACTAGTAGAAATTTTACCTTGCTTCTCAAAAGAACCCAAAACCAAAAGCAAGATATATGAAATACATTTTTAAAAACGTTTTATGCTCAAAGCTCCAGCTACTGACAGTCCATCTGCCTGAAGCACAGTTATAGACTATGGAACAGATCGTGTAGAAGTCCACTATCAGAGCCTATGTATTAAACTTCAATTTACTGGAAACTAAAGAGAAGACAGGAAAAAAAAAAAATCAATGTTTAATATTTAGAGGCTAAGAATATTCCAGTCATGTTCTCAGATCCAGCCAAAGGGAATAACTAGGTATGTTGATCATCCCTCCCAATTTTTTCAGGCAATAGGGTTTTATAAACAATTTTATTTAATAACTATATACAGGCAAAAAAGGATAGAGAAATAAAACAAAAGCAATGTAATATGGTCTCAATTTTAACTGAAATTATAATGTACTTAATATCTGACATAGCATAATAAAGGAGGAATATTTTAGAGATTGCATACTTAAGTTCAATTATAGCTTTCAAATTTGTTTTATACTGTTTCTGAGTTTTTCCTCCCTCTGTGCATCAATTTCATCATACAAGAAAATTTGATCACAGTTGTCAACATACAAATATCAAAGTTAGATTCTATTGCTTCAGAACAGTGTAATAAAGTGTGGAATGAAGATAGTTGTAGGTTGCAGTAGCAGATATTGATACAAGGCTTTACAACTCAAAATGTCTATCAGGGGACTATACGATTCTTCTCAGTATGATATTTCAACGTCTCAGACATCTGGTGCTTTATCAGCTCCTGTAAAAGATTCCTAAAGAAACCACCAAGAGAGAATGCCTACAGTATGAAAATGCTTTGTAGACATCCTGGCCCCTGGCTCTCACAATCATTAATAGCACCAATTTTCCACTGAATTGAGAAATGTAAAATGCAATTAATCCTTTTCTTCACATTAAATTAGTAGTTAAGGTGTGCACAGATTTCCTTTAAACTTTCAAGTCAGTCATGATGAGTAAATACAGTTTTATCTTTAGGATTTGAGTTATATCCACAAATGTAAAGGAGTTAAAAATCAAACAGAATCAAAATCCTTCATTCCATCCATGTCACCCTGTATTATTCCCCAACTCAGCATTTCGAATGTGCCATATCCAGTTTGAAGAGTCATATTGTGTTAGGGTACTGTATGTAACACAATATGATGAGTGTAATAGGCATGAAGCATCAAAGAAATAGTGTATCTGCTGAAAGTTGATCCAATATTCATTTGAAAATACATGCAATGAATTTTAACCTGTTACTATGAGACTTATTGATACTTTCAGATTATTAATGCTCTGAAAAATGAATTACATTGTTATGTGCATATGAGTACAATTATAACGTGATTCAGCTCCAGTGGGAATGATGAAATTTCCTAAAAATAATCATGTAATTTCCTTATCTTCCTGTGCTGTCCCTTGCCTGTCAGTGTGCCATTATGTTACAAGAATTTCAGGTACTTGAGTTCAATATAAGCAGAAACAAATTAATGAAACTTCACCACAGTGAGGGACTTGAACCTATTTATTATGGGTCCACTGAATTATTAAGTAACTCATCTGTCTACTATCTGGGAAAGAACCTTTTGATTAAAATATGTATTGAAAGGTGGTTTTAGGAAACTTTAACTCATAAACACTTAAAAAGTACATTGGTGATTTACTATTATAAATCTGCATTATGTTCATATATAAGTTAGGTCTACATCATCAAATTAAATAATTTAAATATATTTATTTATATTATACGGGTATGAGTGTATGTAACACACAAATGTATAGGTTTGCATTTTTGTATGTTTTTCTGTTTTTAAGGCACATGTAATACACAGACACACATATATATGCAGAAAAGAGAGGGAACAAGATGAGATGCCTATTAATATGGCCATGATTTTATTAACATAATGTGGCTGGGTATTGCTAAGTCAGATTGTACCTAACCCTTCAGCAAACTGCTAAGTAGGAATGAAAATCTGTTTAGATTTTCCGTGAGTGTGGGCATGAATACTGTTGGATAGCTGAGAAGAAAATAATTACCTCCTGCAACTGTTTCCAAGTAGTCATTGAGCAACAGCAGTGAAAATGAACTCTAAAGAATCTACACTGATGATCATATTTCCTTTAGGTAGTCCTGTCTACACCTAACTAGTTGAGGACACAACAATTGATAGAAGCCTAACTCTTTCATTTATAGGTGTGGTTCTAAAGAAACATAGATTTTAAACACCTATAAACAAGTGATGATAAGGCTACTAAAAGAGAAAGAAATCTTTTGAAACTACCACATCAATTCATGTTCAAATGCTACCCTGCCTTGCCCACTGAGGTCCTGTTTAAGCAATTTTGTACTCTTTTAAATTTTATAGACGTGTTTATTTAGTGTACCATTAAGTTTCAATGAAGTCTGGAAAATTTCTGATAGTAAATTCTGATAGATAAAGACAAAGTTCATTAAAACACTTTACTTGCTTCATCAGTAAATACTGCAAAAACTACTTCGGGCTTTGGTAATTTCCCTATGGAGTTGGCTAGGATGATCTGGTAGATTTACTCCTTTGAATTTGCAGAATGACAAAGGCTCACATTTTATTCTTTCTGTCCAAGAGTTCCATTAGCAAATTATTTTGCAGTTTTCCTCCCTCTTTCCTATTTTTGTTTGCTTATTTTTTGGTTTGGGTTGGGTTGGGTTTTAGCAGTAAAACAAGAATGCAGCAACATCTAAATTTGTAGTGTTATCAATATTCAAAGTAATTTTGGTGTCTTGGCTAAAAGAGTACAAAAAGTAAAGCCATTTCCCTCCAGCAAGGCATGGATGGGATTTTCAGATAATTGACTTCCCTGTTGAACAGAAATGATACTGATGATCAAAGACACAGCCTGCACAACTTTGTTGGTGATGTATTTTTTACGGAGTAAATTTAACTGACCTCTGTCAATATATTTTACTGTCAGAGTTTTGGAAGACATATTCAGCCTTCAGAATGGCATATATGCCTTTTCTCTCTCACTCTCCCTGTAACATTTTCCTGTACAGCTTGAGCATTCTTCTCTGAGATTGAGCTGAAAGCAGCGACACACACCTGTGCAGCCCAAACACTACTGAAACAGGTTATCCTACTATTTTAGAGAAACACCTGGCAAGGGAAACTTAATCTACTGCTAACTGGAGTAATTCATCTTTGGAGTCAACTGAGTCATTGTGAGGAACATATTTAATGATTGCTCTCTGCCCTGCAGCAGTTACATTTTTATTTCTGGGTACAATTCACTATGCTGTTTATTCTGCATAGAGCCTCAAGTCATCTAAGGCTCTCAGATCAGGAACAGAGCTAGTATTGAACTCTCTAGGACAGAAAACCTTTTTCAGTTCAAGACTATGATTTCTATTTGACCTATTTCACTTTGTTTTGAGAAGTTGTATGAAATATGCTCATTAGAGGAACATGAATCTGGCTTTTTTTTCGATAGCTCCACAGTCACCTTAAATCAAGCTAAACCAGGCAGCTATTAGAAAGGGTAATTCTGTCCATAATTACCTTCACCTTCTCACCAGGGCTTCCTTGCTATCCTCTTGCATTAACTATACTTATTTTGAGCTGTGGTATAAATCATACATATAAAAAACCCCAAACAACTGCTGGGCTATATAACCACTCTAGCTGTCTGTCATGGTTTAATGCAAGCAGCAACCAAGCCCCATGCAGTTGCTTGCTCAGTCCCCCACCAGCAGGATCAAGGAGGGCAGCAAAAGGGAAAAAGCCAGAAAATTTGTGGGTTGAGATAAAGACAGCTTAATAGGGAAAGCAAAAGCAGTGCATGCAAATAAAGTCAAACACAAAATTAATTCAGTGCTTCCCACGGGCAGGCACATGTTCAGCCATCCTCAGGAGAGCAGGACTCCTTCCCATGTAACGGTGACTCGAGCAGACAAACACCATAACTCCAAATGTCTTCCTCCTCCCCCTTCTTCCGCCCTGCTTTATATAGAGAGCATGATGTCACGTGGTCTGGAATATCCCTTTGGTCAGTTTGGGTCACCTGTCCTGGCTGTGTCTCCTCCCAACTTCCCATGCAGACCCTAATTTCCTTGCCAGTGTGGCAGTACAAAATGCAGAAAAGGCCTTGGCTCTGTGTAAGCAATAACAAAAGCTCAGCAATAACAAAAACATCTCTCTGTTATAACCCTGTGTTCAACACAAATCCAATACCCAGCCCCATACCAGCCACTGTGAAGAAAATGAACTCTATCCAGCCAAAACCAGCACACTGTCAAAAAATGGAAACAGAACATGTGAATAGGTGTGAGTAGAAAAATTGTCCTAAGTGTGCATCTCTCACTAAGCATAATCCAGTTCAAAAGCGGGCTGCTGTGGTCTCCTACTCATAGGTTTTTCCAGTGCCAGGTTAGTCTCAGATGTAGCATGTAAGTAAGTGCAGAACAAGCTAGATCAGAAAGTTCAGTCACAGACACAAAGATTTAAGAGGGGGAGGATCATACGAGGAAGGATAACAGGAAGGAGAGCAAACCCACCCGTGTTAGGTCCTCAATTATATTAGATTAAACATTACACAAAACTTCCCCCTTTGATCAGTCTAGCATGATTGTGAAGCCTCAAGGCTAAAAGTTTGATTATGTTTTGATTCAAAGCTGCTTTGAATTAAAGTCAGCTATGAAGACAGCAGTTCTAATGGATTTAATTTATTTCCTATCAACACAATTTGCAGTAAGCACCAACGGAAGGTGTCATTCAAGTCGTCAGTGATACACATAGTCTCAGGTGATAGCAAACAACAGATACATTAGAGAAATGTGATGTAGGTAGAGGTGGAATAAATACCTTCTGACCATTGCTTCCAAAAAGTCCTGATTTCATCTCTGTTCTTCAATATAGCCTGAAATACTGAGGTATGAGATTTTTCCCAGCATTTTTATGGCCACTGAGATGTGATGACAATGAGTTTTGAAGTCCATTTACTGCCTTCTAGGAAATGTCTCCTATTTCTGAAGCATAGGGCATGGAGAACAAACGTCCCTGATCTCCTGGGTTTTACCACTTCGGTATTTTTTATGCTTTTACCATATAAACTCCTATATCTCCTAATATAAATAATAAACATATATTTAGTTTACTATATATAGTTTACTATATAAACTCATATATTTCCTAATGTAAGAATTTTTTTTTTCCATTCTACTAATAGGTGAGATTTCCCTGTATTCCCCTTTCATCATTCATCAATGATGAAATACTTTTCTTGAAATGGGATGGACAGAGTTACCCAGAGTATTCACGACCAAAATACATTACTGACTTTCTTGAGGGTATTACTTTATTTCCTTATTTACTGATCCTTATGAATCATCAGGATTGAAAGCATTTTTAAATGTAAATGCAGATTCAGTGAAGTTTCTTTTTTTAAGTATCTACAGGAAAAACTCATTCAGTTCCAATAAGGCTCTCTACACAGACTTGTATTTTACAAGCACAATTTCAGATTTGGAATTGCACTTTAGATTTGGATTTTGATTGGCAAGAAAACAATTCATAATATCTGGCAAAATTCTGTGATAGTGCTGGCCAGTGCTGAGAGTTTAACTCTGAAGTTAATGCCATTTTTAGTAATAGAAATCACATTCAATATAGCCCAGGCTTCAAACAGGCTATTCAATGCAGCTAGAACAAAATG
This sequence comes from Amblyornis subalaris, assembly GCA_018881555.1. Taxonomy (NCBI): domain Eukaryota; kingdom Metazoa; phylum Chordata; class Aves; order Passeriformes; family Ptilonorhynchidae; genus Amblyornis; species Amblyornis subalaris. The sequence goes on along the minus strand of JACAXG010000018.1, from coordinate 8,900,849 downwards.
TTTCAAATTATGTGGTATATACACCATGTAATACATGGAAATTATATGCATTCTTCCAGTGCTGGATGTAAAAATCAATCCTTTTGTCAAGTACTTCTATTGTAGACTGCCATGTTGGAGACCTACATTCAAACAAAGGACTCGGAGGGTTGGGCACTTAGCTTCCAGGGAGAGGAGCCTTCCGTCATTCAATAACTCTCCTCAGTCGCAGACGACAAACGAGCTACTGTAGATAAGACACTTCAGACCAGCTTCTGAAAACCCTTTTGATAAAGTCTCACATCTGAGGTTAATGACAATACCTAAGGTGTGGGAGTCATGTAATAAGCGTAAATCTGACTTCGAAAATTAAAAACAAAGAGCATGGAACAAAGAAAAAAGTAGCACTAGTTTGAAGAGAATGGCATTATAGTCAGAAGGAGTAAATAATGAGGAACAATGCAGTATGATACACGAGAACTTAGATGATTTAAATACTAAAAGATGAAAGCTAGTTCAAAGCAGCTAAATAGAGAGCAGTGACACGTTCCTAGGGAAAAAAAGGATATCAAACAATTGGGTGTGTCATTAAATATAAGAAATCAAAAGGTAAAAAGACTCTAAAAGATAATTCTGTGTGCAGCATTAAATATGAATGATAAGTAATAAGATGAGAAAAGAAAAATCTATGTCTAACATTAAAAACAAAGGAACACTACCAACTATGCCTAAGTAGGGCAAAAAGGAGTCAGGTACAATTTAATAGTATAAACAATATCTAGAAGAAAAAGACTAACTATGAAGTGAACAAAGGAAAAGGAATCCACTTTCAGTTAAAAAATCTAGAAGGTTATTCAATCATAGGAAATAGGACTGTAAACTATTTCTTGTTGTTCAGTTAAAAACTCTTCTAGACTGCAGCTTTTGCTCACTGTGCTTTTGCTCACAGTTTAGCTCAGCTAAACTATCACCACTGTGAACTCAAAAGTCATGCCTAGAGCTTGCCTAGCTTATGTACTTATTTACAGGAGACATTTGAGGCCCAGATGATGACTCTATAAGTCAAGTCAAAGCAAAAGAGACTGGATTTGCAAAAATATTTGAGGCACCAAAATTACAGATTAGAAGCACCCCAAAATCTCACTATGAGATCTCACAAATACCGGTGAAAATCTGGACCCTAGTTGATGTTAGCAGAATTCTTAGTACTATGAATTCTAATGGATGAAGTGCATGACTAGTAAATCCCATCAGTGTTAAATCCCGCTGCTCCTGTTATTCCTAATTATGACATAACAACATTAAGAAATTGACATTTCATTTTTTTCCTTTGTCAACATGGAGAGTCTACTTTTTTTCATTAAAAGAATGACCATCTCATAGCTGGACATTCTTCTAAGTTTTTGAGCCCATGCAAGTTTGTCCATAATAAATATTTCCTGCCATGTAACTTATCACCATAAAAATTCACTTGAGACTTAATTTTTGTCATAAATGGTGGGCAATTAAGAAAAACAAGGTTTTTGTTGGGTTTTTTAAATTAAAAAGTTGGAATTTTTCTTGTTTTTCTTGGTTTTCTCTTTCTAAATTAGAAATACAGAACACATTAAAAATGTAAGCATTCAAAAGTGGAGACATTCTGGCTGGAATATCTGAACTACTGACTATTAACAGTATGAAATACTACTAAAAGGACAGTGTAGCTCAGAAACTGATTTGTTTCGTTTTGTGGAGGCAGGAAGATTCACTGCAGATTTAGCATGGCATTTTAGTTCAGTGCAGCAAGCTCTGTGAGTGCTGGTTCCTGTCTTTTAACATCGTTGGTCCAGGTTACTGTGCAAAGTTAAGATGCTCTATGCTTACACTGATAATTCAGTCTAGTTTGGCTAGCCATTCATGGGTATAATGCAAGGCACACTGCTAACTGCTGAATTATATCTTGCCCCAGTCAAGAGTGTGGGAATATTACAAATTCTAACTGAAAAGAATATATGAATTGCTTATAGCAGGCTAGGCAATATGCTTTTCTCCAGAAGAGAAAAAAAAAAGCAGAACCATTTCTTTTAAAGTGAAAATGTAAGCAAAATTCCCTTTACCTCCCCTCTCTGCCCAAAATAGCCTTTCAGACTTCTTTGACTGCTAAAACTGAAATTTCCAGTGCTAAAAAAAATTGAAAAATTAGAATCTTTTTATACAGAGATCATGTCTGGTTTGGTTTTGGAGTTTTTTTAATCTGAAAAGCCTGTAAATCAATAAAAATAAACCTGCCATACAAAAATGTTTAATAACCCCACTAAAGGTCAGTTCTCACCAGGTCAAAGCATTAAAATTAGAGAAATTCTGGTATGAAGATGAGAGAAACAGGCAAAATATCTTGCAGAAACACAAGAGAAAGATGAATAATAGCAAGATGTTAAAGTGTCTAGGAGTACTGGTCTTGATCACACCCCATCTTCCAAGATTGAACGTAGACGAAGGAGAACGGTAGTTGGTCAACATTCTAGTAGTTAGTCATCTTGGATTAGCTTGGATCACTGAATATACTACAGCTCCTTGATAATGGAGGTGCAGCTTAGTGTGGAAAGAAGACAGAAGCTCTAAGATACACTAAAAACAAGATCTTTTTAAATAAAAGATCCTTTTAGCTATGTTCTGTAGTGAATGGGGAGCAGAAGATGGCAAAGAATGAAAAGCAAGTGCTCACAAAGTCTGATTCTATAGGACAATAAAGAGAGATGTAAATATCTGACACCTCTATGTTTTATGCCATTTTGGTTCTTTTTACAGAGCTGTGATCTGCTAAGAGTTCAGTAGAAGGGATCCAATAAACATACTGTGTAACAAGCAACAGCACAATGGACACCTTAGACTTGAGAATGAGGGCTCTGTGTGATGAAAACAAAAGAGATGGTATGATACCAGACTGAAAGAAGAGATAATACTTGATCAAATATGGAGCATAGCCAGACTTTTATCTCTGGGCTATCTGTACCTATGTATGTGTAGCACAGGCCAGAATGCTTCAAAGTCAGGATATGTTTTGTTATCACTGGAACAGATGCTGGAACCTATGCCTGTATCTGTGTTAGTAAACTGAACTGTGCAATGCTGTCTTTTCGTTAGAATGGTGCCTGGCACAGATTTTTCTCTTAGCCAATTAGCATATTCTATTGAATGCCTATGCTTCGTTTATATTATCAAACCATGTTCACAAACCTGTAGTGGCTGCCATGTCGTTACAACCAGACTGACCTCACTATTTGCCATGAGACTAACTATGGTTATTGTAACTTGCCCATACAGACCTCACAGACCTGAATTTTCTTCACCTGGTCATCTTAGTGGTATAAAATATCAGACCAAATGATGTCTTGTATCCCTGAATCCTTCTATTCTTTTTAGTCATTAAAAAAGTATAACTGACTGGCAGCAATCATCTGTAATGACTTAGTTTAGCAAAAATCTTTTTAATGTCCTGTTTTCTTTGGTATTCGTGTCTCAAAACCATAAAGATATTGAAGACCAATACCTGCAGGTGTTTCATTTCACACTTTTTGAGAAAACCTTCGCTTATTGAAATGTGAGTGAGCGTCCCATAAGTGGCTGTTGTAATTCCAGATCTCTTTAGATTCCCTGAGTTCTATTTCAAATCTCTTAAAAAGACAGTATTCACCTACTTTAGGGGCTCAGTACATTTCAACTCATCTTCATATTTACATAATAACAATTTAATCATTTCAGTAGACACTTGTTACAAGTCTTTCTGCTATGTCTCAGCAAAAATGTACTGCTTACCCTCCTACTCCTTCTAATTTTTCTTAGTCTTTCTGAAATTACACAATTGCTCTACATCAAAAGAAATGCTGTGCTGATTAATTTTTTTACTTCTGAACATACATACATATTTTCTAATTTTCTACCAATAGCACTTGTATTTTGAGAGATGATTTTTTTTTTCCTTGATAGGTAAACAGAGCTGATAATGATAGAGTCCTGCCCAGCATCTGTTCTAAAGTTAAATCAATCATTATATTCCCTCTGCATGAACATCAAACCTCTCTCACTTCAAAGGAGGTAATTTTTAATCTGCTAAATCTAGAGATTCTGATGCAATCACACAGATGTGATTTAACATGTTAGGAAAATCTGAAGAGCCCTAGACCTAGCATTTTCTCAGAGAAGCATATGTAATTCCTTGTTTATAGAATGATTCTGTGTCCTACTGTTTCTATTTCATATCTAAGTCCAGTTTATTAATTTGACAGATTAATAAATTCTTAATGAATAAGAATTATGTGGAACTGTCAGGATTTCACACACTTTTCCAGGTATAGGAAATGGGAGGCTGGAGAGCAGTACAATGGAAAGGGACTTGGGAGTCCTGTTTAATGGAAAGTTGAATATGAGTCACCAGTGCTCTGGCAGCCAGGAGGGCCAACCGTGTCCTGGGGTGCATCAGGCACAGCATCAGCAGCCGGGCAAGGGAGGGGATTGTCCCGCTCTGCTCTGCACTGGGACAGCCTCACCTCGAGTTTTTGGGGCAGTTTGGGGCACTGCAATATGAGAAAGATATAAAGCTGTTAGAGAGCACCCAAAGGAGGGTAACAAAGATAGTGAAGGGCCTTGAGGGAAAGTCGTTTGAGGAGTGGCTGAGGTCACTTAGTCTGTTCCGCCTGGAGAAGAGGAGACTGAGGGGAGACCTCATTGCAGTTACAACTTCCTTGTTAGGGGAAGAAGAGGGACAGGCACTGATCTCTTCTCTGTGGTGACCAGTGACTGGACTCAAGGAAATGGCATGGAGCTGAGGCAGGGGAAGTTTAGGTTGGATATCAGGAAAAGGTTCTTCATCCAAAGGGTGCTTGAGCACTGGAACAAGCTCCGCAGGGAAGTGGTCACCAAGCCTGACAGAGCTCAGGAAGAGTTCGGACAATGCTGTCAGGCACATAGTGTGACTCTTGGAGTGTCCTGCACAGGACCAAGAGCTGAACTCAATGATCCCAATGAGTCCCTTCCAACTCAGCTTATTCAGTGATTCTATGTTGAACAGTTCAATTGCATACTTGTAGAAATGTGTATCATACATTTTAAATTAATTCTGCTTATGAGGTATGTTCTTAGAGAATTTTTTTGTTCTTCACTTCCTTTCCTCCTCAACTAAAATATGGGAAGATCTTCACCACAAAATCACAGAATGGCTGAGGTGGGAAGGCACCTCTGGAAATCACCTAGTCCAGCTCCCAGATTAAGGCAGGGTCAGTTACAGCAGGTTGATCAGATATGAGTCCAGCTGGGTTTAAAATATCTCCAAGAATGAACATTCATGGCCTTTATGGGTAAGCTATTCCAGCGTCTGACCCTCTCACAGTAAATGTGTTTTTCTGATGTTTAAATTAAACTGCCTATATCTTAGTTTGTGTTCTTTGCCTCGTCCTTTCCTTGGCTACCACTGAGAAAAGTCTAGCTTGTATTTACACCATCCAAACAAGAATATATACACATCGATACTGCCCCTCCTGGGCATTCTCTTCTGGCAGAACACTCGCAGCTCTCTCAGTCTCTCTTCATATAACAGAGACTCCCATTCCTTGATTGTGTTTGTGACCCTTTGCTGGACTTGATCCAGAATGTCCATTTGTCTCTTACAAAGAGGAGTTCAGAAATGGAGACAGAACTTCAAACGTGTCTCAGCAGTGCTTGTTAGAGGAGAAGGGTGACATCACCTGAGCGGCTGGTAGCACTCCTACTTATGTGGCCCAGGACACTGTTGGCCTTCAGTGCTGCAAGGACACTCAGGTTAAGATATCTAAAGACATTCCTGTCTGAATAACCTATTTTACAGACAGAAGACTGAGGCTGATATCTTTTAAGCATTCTTAGCTATATAAGACTAACGGATTTCAATGACAATTTGACACTTGGATATTTCAGAGAAAGCGAAGCAGCAGAAGTTTGTTTGTTGTCAGACAGAAAGTTACAGCAAAGAAAAAAGGGTCAGATCTCCAAAAATCCCTGTGCCTAGACTCATGTTCCTACTTTACTAGATATATGTGACATTAATATAATAGATTTCAAGCTACTGATATTATAATAGATATCTAAATTTGACATTAATTCAGATGTACTTTTAATCTTAGTAAATCTGAAAGCAGAGGCATGATCAATTCCAAATGCAATAAAATATCAAGAAAAACAACACCACTGTTTTTCAAGCAAACCATTTACACTGAGAGCTATGCTGCAGCAGGAGTTCTGACCGAGGAAACATGAAATACAAAAGCTGTTACCTCCTCAAATATTTTTCTTTCATCTTAATTTCACAGAAGAAACAACATATGATTAAGGTAATACCTTTTTCATTAACTTATAAGAATAGCATTTTCAGAAAAATTGCTTGTATGAAGAAGCCTGAACTAAAACTAAAAGGTGGCACCACAAACATGCTGCAGTGAGAAAAATAATTAGCAAATTTTTGTGCTGCTTCAGCCAAAGGAAGGTACAATAAAATGTCACAAAAAAAGCAGCAATAAATTAAAACCTGTATGTATGAGCAATACCTTCTCTATATTAACCACATTGTTAACATATTAATGAATGTTATGTTTACTTGTAGAAAAGATCATTGTTAGCATAATTCACAAACCTCAGAAGAGTCATTAGTATGATCTGGCTACTCTAATGAAGCATTCATATGCTACTCAGAACAAAATCATTTGCTAAAGAAATATTCATATATTGTAGTGAGTTTTGAGGATTGATTTATTTATTTCTAAATCCTCACTGTCTATACAGGCAAGAAATATATATATAATGTGCATGTGTAAGATAATATATATTTAGCAATAATTGCAGGCAAGTTATACCATCATGATTTTTGGCCAAGACTTGATCCACTGAGCATCTGATCTTCTACTCCCAGTAGAGAAGGCATTTTTCCCAGAGGAGAACACTGTGTTGAGACAACAAGAGTATGCAAGGTTACATATAATTCTCATGTTTGAAAGCAAACAATTTCAGAAGTTACAAGCGAGACGACTAAATAACTAATTCAAATATCATACTGTCACAGCTGACTTTAACTCAAGAAAGCAAATTCTTGATTCAGCAGCTTTTGTAAACTTACATCCTGTCCAGGGGCTTCAGGTGCCTTTAGTGTGCTATTGGAAGTGCGTAAGTATAAAATAAGCTTTATGTCCTGGTCCTGTGATTATACATGCAGTATAATAAAGGGAGAAGTAAAACAATAAAGGAAAGAAGGAAAATGTGAGAAGAAATGTTCAGTAATAGTCAGGAGACCAGATGAGTGGTAAAAGAAAGAAAGTAATGCAGGCCCCATTTGTATTATTTGCTATCTCTTCGACCTTTCATCTTTCCCTCCCTCCTGGAGGAAGCACTATCCACCTCACCTCTTCAGTCTTTGGAAAATGGGTGGCAGTGCTGCAGTTGCATGGGAGATGGCAGAACAGTGTTGTCAGCCCTCTCTGCTCCTTGCTCTTTTCTACTCACTCCACTATGAATTCAGCCAGCAACGAGTACACCAGTTCTTCTGTAATTTTGTTTTAGGACCTGAGAGCTAATTAGATGGAAGAAGAAGCACTAGGAATACTTGGGTGACAAGAAGACTTCCAATACCTGCAGTGGCAAAGCTCAGCTGGAGCTACTCAGGTTCATTTTCAAGCTGAATGTATTAGTCTCGCATGTCAATGATGAGCAGCTGCCTCTCTCTGAGAGACTGTATTTTTAAAAGACTACTAAAAATCTTAAAGCTGAATCCACTCCTAAGCTATTAACTATTTTGGTCCAAAATATTAGTCTGTCTTAATTAAGCCAATTCCATATGGACCAAAATAGGTTTGCTAACTGAATTTCAGCCTAAATGGAAGCATTTATGACTAGGAATATGGTATTAATGAGATCCCTTTAATGAAGGTGGTGGTTTTCTCAAAAGCTAAAGAAAGAGGGGAAAAAAGCAGTACCTAGAAACAGAATCCTGTATCTTTCTCTTTTTTTTAAATTATGTCGTTTTAGCCATAAAAGTATTTTTTTTTGGAATTTTTACCAATATGAGCCACTAGCATTTACCTTTTATGCTATCACAGAAAATTGGGATTTTTTAATACCTTACTCACTCAATCCCTCTCTCAAAATGGTCTCTTTATGAAGCAAAGATGTAGATATGTAGGATGTTTTCTGACTGTCTGTATTTCCATAGTGGGAACTAGAGTTCCTGGTATATTACTACCACTAAAAAGTGATTGGCACTTTAACAAAAATCAGTACAAAATAACTATTTTCTCTCCAGCAAAAGTGGGGCAGTGAAATGTCACAGAATTTGCAGGGCGCTGTGTCTCCATCTTTCTGTGTATTTTCTCTTTAATAATAGAAAGTTCATGGATACCTTCACAGTACCCATCTAGGGCAGGAGCACAGCCAAAATCCATTTCATTTGGGTGCAAATCTCCTGTATAGGATTTACAGTTCTTTAGACAGACTGAGAAGGCTGTGTTAACTCACAGTCTAAACTGATTCTCCATCCGCACATTTTCATTACCACTTAGAGAACACAATTGTATTTATGACTTATCAAGTTCTTGTTTTCTTAAGCAAAACTGTTCATTTGAGGAAGAGGGAGAGGAAATTTTTGCTTTGAAAGGAATATCCTGTTTGTTAAATCTTTGAAAATTCACCTTTTTTCAGTTGAAAAATTAATCAAGCAACCCTTGAGATACTATTAAAATCCAATATGTTGTTGCTATACACCTAATTACTTTGATAAACCTACTGTTTTAATAAGATGCTTCCCCTTTACTTATGTTGTGTTTAGTTGCAAAAAAATACACATATTTGTAGTGCCAGCATGGATTCTAATTTAAGATGATCTTACAAGCATGAATTGTAAGCAAACAAAAAAAAATTATTTTTAACTGAAACCTATGGTCTTATCTGTGAAAATATACTCAAAATGAAACTGGGAAACCACTGAGAAGGTTTTACGTATCCTCTATCTTCAGTCTTTGTAGATTTTAGGAAGAATATGCATTACACTTTGGGACTGCCTGACCCAAACAATTTTCATCATTGTTCATCCTAGAGGAAATATTCTGATCCATTGCATTAACTGTTAAAATTGCTCACCTATATTGCAGACAACACCACATGACAGTATTGCAATAGCACAATTTTGTGATTATACTGATCATGTCAAATCTCTAAAGGATGCTTTTTTTTTAAATAGCTGAATGACTTATGTATGCTTTAAACTGCAAAACATTTCTCATTTCCTAAAGCAAAAAGAAAAGAAAGAATAATAATATTAAAAGGTAATCTCTTTATGTCATTCACCAAATTTGCAATCAAAACTCTGTATTTGGGAAAAAAAAGGGGTTGTGGCTTACAGTAAAGGAGAAAATCATTAGATCTGATATGAAATTATTTTGAAAGAATTAATGAGAGGAAAAGGCTATGCACTTGAAATTTCCAGTCAATATGAATGGAATGGAGAGAGAAATCTCAGATTGCTATGAAAGGGGAAAGAAAACAGATTAAAAATTATGACTAAATAGATTTATCTGAAAATAGTCATCGTTCCATATTATAAACTGTCTTACTAATAAAGGGAAAGAGAATTTAAAAATTACGTAAATAAGCAACTATCATAAAGGAAGTGAGTATTACAGTATATTAAGGTGATAAAATATCCTCCATTTTTCATGCTTCTTGGACATGGTTTTGTCTTTTTCATGATAGATGAATAAAAATGCAAACAAACATAATTTTTTCACTGTGTTTTGCTGCTGACACTCAACTGAATGTTTTTCAAAAGAATGTAATTTTTTTTCAGAGAGAACATGCCTATAGAAAGAGGATGTAAGGAGAAAAGCAAGGAAGTTTTTTACAAGAGGATCCAGATCCTCTCCACTTTCAGAAAATACTGGTTCATATTCTGTGTATTCCAGCATCTAATTGTAGATGTCTGTGAAGTAGTTAGGAAGAGACATTTTTATAGAAACCATAGAATTTTTTTTTCTCCTGAAAATCATAGGTTGCTAGATTTTGTCTCTAAGATCTATGCTTTGTTTTGATTTAGTGATATAGTTCTTATATTGTTTGTTTCCACTGGGCGATATCCAGAGCAGTTTTTTTCTTCTGTCTTTTTCTTTTTTATAATTATTATTATTTTCCTTGCCCTCTGTTTAAGCCTTCAGTTATATATTTTTTTTAAGTGACTGGTTCCAGGACTGTAACCTCTATATGAAACTTGTCATGTACCTAGCACAGTGGGACACCTAGTACGTGAGTTTCCAAATACAATAAGTAAAAAATTCAAGAAAAACCCATTTCTGAATAAAAAAATAAGTAGGCACCCCGCAGTTAGTCAAACCTAAGTTTCCCAGTGTCTTAGGGTCATTTTTGAAAATAGGAATTGACCACCTCTTAAAATAAAATGGTTTTGAATTGAAGACTACAATAAAGTATACCATTGACTATCATTAAGCAACATTTTCAATAATTAACATCCAACATATTTACATATTTAGCTTTTCACCCTATTTCCGTAACAACAAACTATATATTGCTGGGGAGTGAAGACAAGCACTGGAAAGCCATCACCTACACTGATGATGAGAAGGTTGGGGGCACAGCTTTGTTCTTGCCTCCTACTGTTCGCCTGAAAAATCCAGTGTGATACATAAGAACAGGACTTTGGTGGCTAAGAGAGCATAATGACAAGGATGTAGTAACATGTCTTTGACACTGGCCAAAAAACCAGATTCTATCACTAATTAGTTCACTAGTGCAGAAGTAGCCTTCGTGTTTGTGTCCAGCTAATAACACTCTGTTACATCTATATTAATAGATATGATCATTTTGGCATAAATTTTTCCTTTTGTTTTTTTTCTAAATGTTATGCTTTATTTGCACAAACTTCTCCACAAGTATGCAGCCTTCACAAGGGTTATATATTTGATGTCCAGTTAATTGTGACTGATGCAACGGCTTTATTTTTATTCCTTGATAAATGTTTGCAAATTTCAGATAAGAATATTCACTGCATATTTTTAAGACAATAGTTTTCACCTGTATGGAGGGAAACATATTTTCTAATGAAAATTCATGAGATGAAATATCACCTTCAGAAAGCTTGTGAAAAATAACCTGTAGTGTGAATCTTTCTGTGAGGATTCAAGTTTACATAGTTCCACTGGTGTACACAGCCCATTTCCAGTGACAAGGAATGTACAGTGATATGTGTACCTTTCCTGAACCTATTACATGCTGCATCTCTGCACCGGCTTTTTTGCTGCTGGGAATAAGGGCTTGGAGCACAGAAAACAGTGAAGTGTCTGGGTACTGTACTTGTTATTTTAAAAAGATGTATTTGTAGTTTCTGTATGATATCTGAGTTCATGATTTTAAGTGCTTCTTTAAGAAATCTGAAATCCCCAAGGTGCTGCTTTGTAGCACTATCTACAAATAATTTTTATTTTATTTTAGGTCACATTGACTCTTAAAATGGACATTAGCTTTTTATTCTAATGGCAGCTGTATCGATGCACTTGGTTTCATATGTTAATGACAAAAAAAATGGTGGCATTGCGGGAGAACACACTATAAAACACAATGGACACATCACCTTGCCAGGTCTGACTGTAAATTCTAGATGCAGAAGTGCTGTGGAGCTTGCTAGACCTTTTGTTTCTGATGGCCTTTGAATTACTTTGTTCATGTCTGATCACGAAAGGACATGAATGCTGGAATTTTGAATGTTCACTTTTGTTTTTCCACTTCTTTCATGAAGATAAAAGTACTTCTTTTTGACACACACAACAACATTAGGAGCTGTATTTGTTCTTTATCTCTTTCTTATAGAAAAAAGTATTGATTACCTTATAATGGTATTTCTTTTCAGGTTATAGAAGAACAAAGCTTATTCTGTTATTCCAACTTTCTCAGAACTGCTGTTTGTAGTTTACATTTGCCTGCAACATTTCAGTCAAACAGCTAGCACTCCTCTTACTCACTTCAAAGGCATGAGTTGAGCAGTTGCCATTACATAAAGGCTTTATATTTCACAAGGCTTTATCTACAACAGTCACATAATTTATTGTCTTATTATTAGGTCAAATTATTATCTTTGGTTATAAGGTTATCTTTATTCAAGTTTTCTGACTAAAATAATGGACTAAAGAGCCCATCATGTGACCAGCTGTTATTGTTAAAAACAGTTTCCTTGTGATATTGTAGGGAGAGAATCCTGGATGGAATGTTATTCTTAACTGTTTCCATATTTTAATGTATTTTTCTTTCTGAAGACAGATGCACATGCACACTCACACACACAAATGCATGCACACACATAAATAAGACAAATAAATTCAAAAGGTTCTTGAATAAGGAACTCTTCCAATAAAGATGGATGTCCTATCTGTGACTCAAAAGATCCTTTTAATTTGAACATGTTTAATTTTAACACATACGGTGGGAAATTGAAAATGGAACTGCATGTTGCAAAAACTACAGTGTTTATCATTCCGTTTGTGAAGGAAGGATGCAAAGTGCCCATGCAGTGCTTCAGCCTGACTGTGCTGTGCACAGCCAGGTCCATGGAAAAAAAGAAAAAACTTGTTATAAAAAAGAAATACTATGAAGGAACAAAAATAATATGGTAGCAGTAACAAAACCAAGCAATAGCATATGCAATGGCATAACAGGGTCATTATGAATCACTGTTATTCTTGTTGGCTCTAGGTGTACAAATTAACAATCTTTTAGGGTAAAACATGAATGCAGACAAAAGGGAGACAGATCCTCTAGAGATTGTAGATTTTCCTGTTCAGACTAGTGGAGTTTAGAAGTTTCATCAGCTCTCCCCTTTAAAGGAGAGTTGCTTCAAGTGGGACCAAGTCCACTGGCTGCAGTTCAGCTGCACACCAGGTGATTAGATTGGGGTGGGAAGAAGCCTTTAGGGCAGAGGAGTCCAAGGAGGGAATACATATGCATCAGAAAATCTGTAAGCTGAAGCCTTGATTCCTCTGTGTTTCTTCCCACTTTCAATGAGGAATACATGGTAAGTTTGGGGAATCCTTGCTCCTTCACTGCTTGCTCAGTGCTCCTTTCTTGAAGTCTAAGAAAGTATATAATAGGACTGTGGGCCAGGAAGGAGAAGTAGTAATGTTCTAACTTGAAATATTTTGTAGTTTGTTGGTTTGGGGTTTTTTTATGATAGACTTTTTTTTTTAAATTTTTACAGGTGCTGCTCTTTTTTTTGCAGATGAATACAGTACAAATAAATAGACAGATTTTTTCAATACTATACACACCAAAATGCACACACTCAGGTAAGTGTGCATTTATAATAGGCACATCTAAATATATCTAATGCCATAGATAAGGAAATTAAGATGGGGTTTCCTAAATCAAATACTTAATCATGCAACATCTGATAATTATTCTAAGAAACATTCTCAGTCCATATTCTTCTGCAGAATTCTTCAGCAAATGCTGTGATTTATCATAGCAAGCATTCAAAAAAAATCTGAAAAGACATTAATTGGAGCTGATTGCATCGTATTCCATAAAAAGAGTCTTACTCCACTTGAAGACTGACAGGTTTCTCCCTCCCCCAATAAAATCACATGTTTTTATTCAATAAAAAACCGTACTTCTACATTCCTGTAACAATAAACTCCAGTATTCTTTAAAGCATACAGTAGGAAGATTTCTGAACAGAAAAGGAAAGCCTATCTTTAACATACTCTGTATGTGTGGATTTCAGTATATTTATATGCATACAGACTCATATGATGGATTCTTTTGTTTATTTGAAACCTTTTCCTTAAAGCAAGCATTTGTATTTTTAACTTTAGGTAAGGTTCTAAACATTAGCATTTGTGTGCATTTCATTCAGCCTACCTCATCATTTTCTTGTTTCATGCCCAGGGCTTAGCAGTTGGAGTTTAAAAACAGCCAGCTTTAATGTCTATGACTGACATGTAATTTCTGCTTACTTTAAAGCTTTTTTTTTGCTAACTTTGCCTTTTTAAAAATTCTTTCCTGTCCATAATCACAAAGCTACATAAGCTCTTTGGTGGCTTAATAAATATTGTCAATTTTTTAAAGCTCAATGTGGTGTGTATTCTTCTTCAAAGATAGTTATTAAGCATACAAAAAGGAGCTTGTTAAATTTGTAGATTCATTTTTTTATTATTATTCCTACTGCKTATATTTAAATGAGGAAAGATAATCCATTAAAGAGGTTGAACTGTCAAAAACACTGCCATATCTATAATTAAGTATAACCTTCCTGGGTTTAAATAACATTATGGTTATGACACAAATGAACAAAAGCCTCTAAATTTGAAATTAAATGTTCTACCTTCCATTAATGTTATTGTTTTGCTTGGAAACTCAGAGACGTGAATGCAAAGGATGCATTTAGCTTATAGCTATGACATAACTATCTCTCATTTTTAAAAGTAAACAATAAAAAAAGGCATGCCTTAGATTACATGTTTAATGACAAGCATATATCTTAGTTCTTCAGAAGTTTTACTGAGAATAGAAGAGTTAAAGGACCCAGCAATACATCTATGCACTCACTTTTGCTTCTCATTGTGATCAAGTAAACAATTCTGAAAGATACAGTGGAAGCGGTTTTCCATGTCAAAATTCTTAAGAAGAAACTTATCATTACAGCTGGAGAGAGATTCTCCTCACCCCCAAAAGTTTGTTCTTTTTTAAGAAAAATGTTTCTCACAACACTTTAGAAGTTTCTGTAAAATAGAAGACACACATAACTGAATTATTTATTGCATAGATTTTGCCATTATTCATTTGGAGTTGCTGGCAGACCTCACTCATTATTTGCAACGTATCTGAGTTTTAGATTAATATGAACATGATTTTAATGAATCTGTTAGAATTTTTCCTGCCATGACCCTTACCTCCTCACTGCATGGCAGAATGTGCGTGAATAGCTACCTGCTGAGACACACACATTGCAAGGCAAACAAAATACAAAAGCCAGCTTCATAACTCATCCTTCCCACACTGCAGATAGCTGATAGTGGATCTTCATGGGGTAAGCTGAAACTATTTGATTTGAGGACTGCATACATCCTTTCTTCTCTTTCTTCTCTTTCCTATACTATCCATGTGCTTAGTACATGTTTATGACTCTTTTTTCCTATTTGTAAACTATTTCACATAGAGTGAAATTCACTAATATTGACTTGTATTATGACTGATAAAGGAGGATTTAATCTGAAAATTTGGGATAAACATTTCAAGCAAGGAAGTGATGGAGGAGAAAAAAATAAATGAGTGGCCAAGTATTCCAACTGAAGCTGGAAAAGAAAATTATCAGAAACCACTCACTCTCTATCAAAATTTTCCTCAAAGCCCATCCTGCCCTCACTGAGTATTTAAATGAGGTTGTTCAGGTCAGGGAAACAGTGATACAAGGCCTGCTAACACAGGAACTTGCCCCTTCCAATTTGCATTTCCCTTACTGCATGGGGAGTCCCATCTCCTTTCTGATTTACCTACTATCTTAAAAGAAAGAGTAGAAATGATCCTTCAGAAATTTAACTTTCATTTTTTTGTGTAAGTTTAGTTAAAATGCACTAGAGCATTTCATGGCTAGTCCTGATGCCCAGGGATTTTTTGTTTTTCTAGCTTTATATACATTAGAATGTAATGTTAGAATAATAGAATTCCTGTAACTTTCTACTGAAATTCATAAGATAATAATGCACTCTGTTCTAGACAAAATAGAACCAAGTTATCGTCCTTAAGCATTCCAGAGTTGGACATGATATCCGAAAAACAAAGCTACTGAAGTAAGCAGAGACTTCCAATAGAAATCTGCCACAAGGAATAGCCTCATCAAATTCTGCTTTTCATTGGAATATTTCAAAACTATGTTAATTCACTGAAACTCTGTAATAGTAGGAGCTTGAATGCACGGACAGACACACCTTTTTTACCCTTTTTACCTTTTTGTATAACTTATACTTGCTTTGCTCCACCCGCAGGGATCGGGCCCAGTCGCTGGAAACGTGGCTGCTCCCGGGGGTATGCTGGGGAGAAGATTTTGCTTCCTCCATACCTCATAAATAAACTTTTACTTTTTCTTACCCTCTTATCCACCCTCAGCCTGTGTTTTCAAACATATAAGGCAACAGTACCATGCACTAATCAAACTCGATATCCTACAAAATTAATTCTCTGTGTTGTGCTTAGCCTTTCTTTTAAAGGAGCTGTAGGGCTTATAATGGCGTATATTGAGAACATTTTGTTCATTTGTTTGAACACAGTAGAATACAGTGCTATAAGTAGTTGCTGCAAAAAAAAAATTTCCATAAGCCTTTGTACTATTGTTATGTTTAATATATTATATTAATGTCAAATTGCAGCAAATTTTGAATTAAAATAAAAATGTTCAGGAGTAGGAAAAAATAAACAATTTAATTTAAAGTCAATTTCTAAATTATAAAGTTATCAAGCTGTCTACTAGAGCATTAAATACTAAATTCTAAATACTAAAACACCATCAAATATAATTTTCACAATGCAAAGAGCACAGTTACCTGTCTCAAACACTGTCAAGGCCACAGAATGATCTTGCCATGAAATAAGCCATCACAGGAGGAACTTGAGATCAGCACAGGAGGGAGGAATTTGCAGCAAGAAGGCGCTAATTACAGGCCTGGAGGAGGCAAGATTTGGTTAGCACATCCTGGTTAATGTATCTGGACAAAAATTCCCACTGTGGCAAACTGTGGGAAAGGAAGCAACCGTTCATACATATATCACCCCAAGTTATGGGAACGGCATCTGTGACCACCCCGTGGGTACCGAAACTTGGACGGTATACAGGTGGTACCCACAGAACAGCTCTGGGGCTCCCAGTGCTGAGAAGCCCAGGGTGAAGAAGGACCAATGGGACACTGCTGGATCCACAGGTGTTTCCTGTCTTCTGCTTGATCTCTCTCTCTCCCCTTTTGCCCTTTTCTAATTCTTTCTATCTGTCTACCTCACATTCATTGTTAAATAAAATCCATATTATTGACTTTGGCATATGGTCTGTTTGCACCTTAGTTTGGGCAGAGGCATCTCTCTCTAATTAGATTGTAACACAACTTAAAATAAAATACATTTTAAAATCCAGGAAAAACCTTCAAACACACACTTCAGAGCAAACCTTCATACTACAAACTGAAAAAGTACAGAAAGAGCTGTTTTCCTTTCTACACTGATTCATCACTTCTAAGGCCAGAGAAAATATCACTGCTACTGTGGTTTTTTATCCAGAGAATTTAAGCTGCTTCTATAGCTCTTAATAATCTGTTAACTGGCATTTTGGCAGCAACATTAAACCCAGGCACAATGCTGCTGTCTCCATCCTGCAAAGGTGAATAGGATGGTTCATCTTTAGGCACATGCATAATAATACTGACTCTAGGCTGTTCACGCATATCAAGATAGGAACATATACAATTTTTTGTACGTTTGTTTTGCTCAAGTGTAAGGAAAACTTTCCTATATGAAGCCCAATGTTCTGATTTAGAAAAAAAAAATAGATTGGGATGTTATTGCTGTACAAAACATTTCACAAGCACACAGTTGGGTGAGTGCACATGTACATGTGTCTTTCTGATGAAAGTCAGCCTACCAAAGCACTTTGCTTTCAAGGTTCTTCTGAAATCCATCCAGCAGTCATGCTTATCTAGTACATGTAACTTGACTTTGAAGGAGTTTTGATAATGATCTCCAAAGTCCTGAATAATTAGTCTTGATCATTTGAGATAATGTTCCTTTTTCTCTTAAGGTAACAATTAAAATATATTGAGACTCTTTTGTTTACATTTTAAGTGATTTTTCTTGAACTGATAGCATACTAGCTAAAAAAATAAACTTATTCCTTACCATAAATTTTGAAACTCTACTGATAAGGAGCTTGCAAGTATTTTGAAAAGTCAAGATAAGCTGGAAAACGGAAATAAAAATATAGATGTCATAATCTTCAAAAAAGGTCATGAAAACAGCTTCTGTCAGTTACTAGGCAGTAGCAGAATGGCTATATTACTAATCCCATAGCATGACCTACAGCATGCAGCAGGAAAATCACAGCACATCAAAATGAATAAGACCAAATATAATAAGAAGCTCCAATTTCATACAGTAAAATTATTTATGGAGAAGTCAAAGAAGATTTTTAATGCAATGCTTTCATAAGAATTGGACATTTATGTTTCAAAAAAGAAAAAATATTCTCAGATTGGTCTTTGATGGACAAAACTAAAAAAAAATTGATGAAAGGTGGATGAAGTCACAAAAGTACAAAAGCCTGATGCAGTCTTGAGTAAGGGGGAAGGCCCCACCTTTTTCTCATTTCCCTTTGGAAAGTATACATTTCCCTTTGGAAAGTAAACTTTCCCTGTTGGAAAGTATACAGACACAGTATACTGTTTCTGTACTTCAGCCTGTTCTAAAATATCTCTTTGGAAAAAAAAAAGTAAAACACTTCACTTATTTCATTGCATTGCTAATGTAATCCTAGCAAAACTAGATCTTTTTCCTTCCATTAAAATGCAAGGGTTAACTAGTAGTTACATACAAAATGAAGCTGAAATCAAGTAAATAACTCCTGTTATTGCTCTCCCAAAAAACAAAATAGTTTTAATATCTGGTGTTAGAGTTCCTGATGTGTTTCTCTGAGGCTTTTCCATACCAGAAATTGAACGAAATTCTATTATGGAATCAAAGTAAATAACATCCTGGATATTATCTGTTGTCCTCCCAAAACAAGAAGTTAGTGTAGCACAAAAATAATACAATTTATTTTAAATAACAGAAGATATAAGTGAAGGGGAAGTGGAATAAAGTTCACTGACCTTTTTCCTCAATTTTCATCACTCTTCTGATTTATGTTAAAGATCAATGGTAAACCACATGTGATTTAGTTACATTCTCTAGAATAGTTTGAATCTGCAGGAGATAAATAAAAAAATAACAAGCTCAGAACTGTGAAATGTTCACTTTGTCTAAAGATCATTTCCATATTTAATCAGACTACAGGGATGATTTTTAAAATGTCATGGATTTTTCAGACTGACAAGTTTCTTCACATTAGAATTACCTTTTGGAGTGAAAAATCTGTTGTTTTCCTTTCATTCAGCTTGTCTTCTATAAACTTGACTTATTATTCAGCACTAGTTGCCAAAGCGGTACGAGGGCTTTATTTGGAAGGACGCTGAGTATGGATGTGACGAGTTTGCTGTTCCCATTGCTTTGCCTCAATAAGTCCTGAAAAGTTCCAATTGGCTCTCGAGGCATCAAAAACACACATGGATGGGAGGAAAGCACTTGCATCTACTGAGAACATAGAAATGGAACACATTTGAAAAAATAACCAAACTTCCATTGACAGGATGAGCCTTACAGGTTATTCTAAGTGTGGATTGTTTTACTACTGAGAAAGTGTTTCTCTTTCCCTCTTTTTCCCAAGAGTAATCATGTTAATGGAAAATGTCTGGAAGCCAAATGCAGTGGTGGATTCCTCAAATTCTGACTTTCAGAAAGTGAGGAAGGGGGTAAATAGCTATTACATTCCTGAGTACCTGAAAATTAATTACAATAAAAATCATTTAAACTTTTGTTCAAATGATACCTTAAGTAATTCCAATTTGAGCATTAGTGCCTTTAAGAATTAACTATTTATATTCTGGTTTATATCCTCTATGGTTTGGTAGCAAACTTTATGTCTTCCAAAAGTATGTAACAGAAAGAGGGAAGATGAGAGTACCAAGTCATACAAATACATGAACAGAAGTGTTTGCCTTCATAGACAATGGGCACCAGTTGATATTTTAAGCAATGATTTGATTGGTGAAACGAAGCATTTGAAACATAAGAAAAATCACTGCTAATGAATATGCTAACAAAACAGTCTAGGACAGTTCATGTTTAGATTCATATTTACCCTTGTATTCATGGGTCTTCAAACTGAAATTATCTAAGGACTTCAGCTTTCAAGCTCATCATTTTCTCTCCATAGAGAAAACCGTGTCTTAAAAAAATCCAACATTTTGTTGTATCTGGCACCTACAAAGCTTTTTTTTTTTTCCATAAGAAAAGTTGTCTACATTAAAACATTTAATGGAATTTATCAACTGCTCTATCCTATAAAACCCAAGTGTGCGTTCTTTTATTAGAGAATCATAAATGTTGATACCGCTCACCTACAGAACAATATGAAAGCAATAAACCGCAGCTATTCCTTCCCTTTTCTGCTATTTCCAGGATACCATAATAAACAGAAAAACAGCATTAGTAAGTTTTAATACCCTGTTTTATTTTTTTATTCAAATCAAATTTATCTTAATAGAGAAATATTTTCTTTACCTTTTTTTCCCAGCTACTTTCCGTAAAGAAACATTTTTAGAAGTAGACCCCTCATGAGTTCTCCAGAATTAGTTTAAGAATGTGAAGCTGGATAAAAGTGAGGGTTTCTCCCATTCACTGTATTTTTAATATGCAATTCTTCTCAAACTGTCTGAAGAATGATCTATCAAATTGAATAGCTGATGCACTTTGAACACTTAGCTCCAAAAGATAGATGACATTTTTTTCATTAGTTTAAAATTTATATGCTACAGTATCTGTCACAATAATAATAGAATCTGACAGTGCAGATCATATGGGTTTTTCGCACAGCAGAGGTAATGTGTTCTTTGGAAGATAAAATGACAATTTGTTCAAATCATAGATTTTTAAATTTTAGACAAACAAGGTAGCTCTCACTCTATGTAACTCATTCTTTCAAAATAATTTCTTTGCTAACAATACTATGGCAGGATCCAGACCACCCACATTCTGTCTCTGTGGGAATTTACCAGACTGTGGATGTCCAAGAATATGATCCGGAAAGCCTGCTCTGCAGTGCTGTTTACCCCAGAGACACAGAAACCTCTCTATATGCTGCTTTGAACAGCCCACTAGTTCCCATGATCTCTAAACATCGGCTTTAGCCTATGTCCAAAAATCAGCCTCTGTCAGCAAAGGAAGGCCCCTGGCTCCTGCATCCTTATCCAGGGGGTCCAGCATGATATGAATGCTAAATACCTTCACCTCTTTCATAGAGACAGGGTGTTATTCAATGCAAAGCTCAGCAGTCATAACTACTTTTATTAAAAAAAAACCCAACATATTGATGGAAGAAGAGCAAGGTGGTTATCCTTTGAGTAACGAGTAAAAGGAAGGTCAGGTTGCCAGGAGTTGTAAGATCTATTATCTCTGCCTGAGGGACCTTAACTATAACTCCTAATTCCACTTTCTGCCTCACCAAATTATTATTATTATTGTGTAGCCAGGAATACAAAAATCCCTGAGACAGTACTGAAACAAAAATAAAAGTCTCTGTCTCCCTTATCTAGAATTTAACACATTTGGTTATCATTAGATTCTGACAGGCTGATTAGCTCTACTGCTATACCTTAATGCAGCATATTCCCTCTGCAACCCGAGCTGAAATCTGTGTATAACATTTGCATCCATTTACAAAAGCTGTCTTGTTTGGACACACCCGAACATCATAATTTCCTTGTTTCCTGTATTTCCAAAATTATGTGTGTTCCTCACCCAGCTATGTCTTTAAAATCAAAATGAAACAATACACTAAATTTGTGTTCTTCGTATTGATAAAGGAAAGAAGAATAAAGGTTTTTACAGAACAAACTCAAATCTCTGCTCTTGTTATTTTCTTTCCTAGGACTTACACAGTCCATGTCAGTATGCACTGTGCACAGTGACACAAATGTTTCAGGACACGTGCTCAGATGAAGAACCATTTTCCTAGCATGAACAGAATTAATCATGGATCAGCCCAACACTAACCAATAGTATTTACAACACCATTTAAATTTTATAAAGGAGACACAAACCCAGGAACTTTTGGAAAGGAAATAAAACCAGCTGAATCATGTTTGCATTAGCAGAAACCTTGGAGGTTATCTCTTGAAGACTTTAAATTCAGATCAGCCACAACCTCTTTCTTTTTGTGTGAGAACTAAGTGGGTGTTTGTGACCATTCTTATTCCTATTTCAAACTCCATAAAGAAAGGCCACTGTAACAAACTATTTTCGTTTCACAATCTACACCTTCTATCCAAGCTTTTAGAGTAAGGAACTAAAATCCAAATACAATAGGATCCTTGAATACTAGAACGGTAATTTCTTTGACCTTCTAACCTATTTCTTTATTCCAAACCCTTTGTATGAAAAGATGGCCACCAACCTTCACCCATGTTTCCCCTTTAGATTCAGAGCTCTCAAAGTAATTACAGATGATGATTCAATACTGTATTAATTCACTATTTGAATATCTGATATTGCATAGATAATGCTTTGAACTCTTTTAAAAACTGATTTCACAAAAAAAATAGAATTTAGGAAAAAAGAAAAAAGGAAGACGTTTGCATCTAGGGCCTTTCTCAGGCAATATCTCTGCAAGTTTTCAAGCAGGTTGTCTATTAAAGTAAAGATATCATAAGGTTTATAAGGAACAAGCTTTCCCCTTACATTGGCAGTGTATGAGTCAGCAATTACTGTAAAATACCTGTTAGGGTTTCTATGCTCTACATTGCCTAATCTAAAATTTCCCTGTGCGAGATAATATTATTCTAATAATTTTAAAATAAAATCTCATTTGCTAGTTTTTCTTCCTACTGTACCTCTCACATCTACCCCAGCTAGATATCTTGAGCTTGATAAGAACCAGGTGTGACTGTGAAAGGTTCTTCTCTGAAGGCCTGTACCATTTCATCCACTAAGGAAATGGTACCCATGGCAACTCTTAATGCAAACATATAAAGGCATCCTCTGATTCAATAGTGGTTGAAATTAAAGAAAACCTTGCATTTCAACAGAGGCTTTCCCCAGTTACTCCGGAATTTTTAAAAACTATTCTATTCTGCATCATAGTCTCTGGCTGCTATTAATTTTACCTGGACTTGGGTTATTTCAAATTTCCAGAAAGGACTATTGCTCTACTTAAATCAAAATATCTTCCCCAACTGGTCAGTTTTCCCTGAGGTTTTGCTAAACATATTTCTGATAAATTAGTAATCTTGAGCCAAATGATTTATACCACTCTTGTAAAAAAAAAAATCCATGATTGTTAGGCAATAATTTTAACTTCGCAGCAGGGTATTTTATGGATATGAAATAAGCCCCTGCTGTGCTCTAAAATTCACAAGGTGAGAGTCTCAGCTCCTGTAAGCCCAGATATACTTTTGAAAATGATGGATCTGTGCTATCTTAAATTACTTACAGATCTATCCCAATACAACAAAGACAGAGAAATCTTCAAGGAAGCTGTACTTGCCAACTCTGTTTGAAAGACTTTTCCAAATATTTATAAATACCTCTTTTTTTGCTTTCCAGCTAAGACTGGCATGTGACTTTAATCAATTGGACTTCAGTAAACTTCACACCTCTGTTCTGTAGTGATCTGTTAAGTTGTTAAGGCTTGTGAAGCTTTGTAGGGTTTCAGATGGGCTGCTTTTGCTGACAGTGGCTGTTTTCAGTGTGCAGTAGCTCCATATATAGGAATAACTCAGGCCTGAGGGAATTAAGTAGAAGAGTAGATTTTAATAATGCTGTGCACARTCTTAAAGAGAATTGAATTGTTAAAATACAAACACAGCTTTAATATGTAGCAAAGCGTCTAAGTGTTCCCACAGCTAATGCTATATAACATCATTCAGGAGGTTTTGGTGATCTAAATTGCCATCTAAATCCCTAAATCACTTGAATGGGAAGAATTGTCCATGTTTAAATAGAAGATCTAAACAACCATATAGTAGCTAGGCAGACATCTAAGACAGGCCTCACCATGTGCAGAAGAAAAGTGAATGGCTGATATCTTGCCCTTGTCTGGTTTTAAAACTAAATGAGACAGGGATTCACAGTCCAATATTGCTCCATTATTTACAAACCCATCCTGATGGTGGCAAGAACCTCTTTTTAAAATTTTTTTTTTTCACTAATTTCATTGTACCTTTAGGTGTTCCTCCAGGGTATAAATAGTCTATCCTACACCCTCCTCAGTTTCAGAGGGGTCTCAAAATATCAACTCAAATACCTTAGGAAAGATATTCTGTCCACAAAGTTACGGCCTATTTGAACAGCAGCAACTCACGTGACAGAGAGCTCTTTCTCAATCTGTATAGCTGAGACTCTACCACCAGGTAGAAAGGATATACAAGGATATACAAAGTAGAAAGGCTACATAAAGATATATAAACTAAGCAGTCAGCAGATGTGCAAGAGAAAATTGAATATTGCCAGACATTAAGCTGTTCTCAGACAGCAAGGAGGGACGAGATTCTGTTATGTACTTTGGGGATGGCTTATTTATCTTCTGCATTAAGAATCAGTAAATAAAATGCACAAGTTGTCCAGAACTCAGGATTCTTTGTCCCCTAGGATTATCAGTCAGAGTAGAAGGTTTCTAATCTTACAACTACATTTTATGTCTAAAAGATAGCTCCCTGGAGCTTTCTTAGACTACAGCTGCATTAGCAAAATGATCAGGACTTGGATATAGGGCTGACTTTATTTACCGTATGCACGGACAAATAACAATCTTCAAAAAAACGCCAGGGAGAAGCTCGGGGAATAGCATGAACTGAGGACTGTAGATGGAATTTTCCCAGTATGCATGATGGCAGCTCTGGTTTTGAGAGCAATTTTTACAGCATTTATTCGAATTGTTATAACCTGAGTCATATAAGTTTTCAGGAGTGAAAGGAATCCTCTTTCATCACTTTCTATGTCTAACTGGATAAAGCAAGGTTGTGGAGAGATAGTGGTAATGCACACAGTCATCTAATTTTTACATAAATTATCCTTCAATTACATAAGTGTCTGTGTCTCAAATGTACATTTATAAGACTACAATTAATAGAACTTCCTCAGTAGGAATGAGAAGACTTTTATACACTGTATTATAATGTGTCTGTGGTTTGAAAGTTTTCATTAATTATGACCTTATTCTCAAAATATTTTCAAATAGTATGTCCAGTATGTTTTCCTAGTATGCACATTTTTGTACACATTGTACAGACAGTAAGTTCAGTTTGAATTTTTCTGATACTGTTTTGAAAATACAAGTAATCATATAGGTCATGATCCCTGGGTTTAATTAGGCGACCATACTGAAAACATTTTATAAAATCACCCAGATAAATGAAACAAGGTCAAAACACTAACTCGTTTTCCAGAGGAGAAATGTCCTCTATGTGTAATTTTTGCTAGCAACACACTAAGGTTGCAATAACTTTTACCAAAAGGTGTTACAATAGGACAATGTGAAATAGAAGAAAGATCTTACAAATGTGATACACAATTTTAAGGAGAGAAATCTAAATTGCTTTTAATTTGGCTTTCTGGAAATGTTTGTATATTATTTATCTTTTTGTTGCAGCTGGAATCAACTGTGAAGGTAAATTGCTGAAGAAGCAGTTTACTAACCTAGTTTATTCCCATTAGACAACACTGCCTTATAATGAGTAATGGGAAAACAAGTCTCATTTTTTATGCATGATGTATCCATTTATGTAGCCTTTACAGTCACAAATATATATACGTGTATCTATGACTACTGAGCCAATTCTGTTTTAATTTTTATTAAACTAAGTTTCTATATTTAAAATAAGTGTCACTAGTAGTTTTTATAGTAAATGCTCAAAATATGGCCTATACTTACTAAGCCTCACATTAAATACCATCTTTAAAAATTAAATTTAATGCTTTCTTTGTACGACAAGTCTTAAGTAAACATTTCATCATGCAAAATATTGCAAAATTTTCTAAGATATCAAGTGAAAAAAGAAACAGCAGAAAGCTCAGAATGAACTGTTCCTTGGAACAACCTGGCTTTTGCAATTGTCCAAAAGTTTGAGAAGTTTCTAAACCAGAAGCTGTGCCTCTGCCTCGTTTACTAGCTACATGTGTACTCATCCTCCCTAAATGTCTTATCTTTTTTCTAATCTAATTTCCTTTTGACATTCACAATATCCCAGCATGAGTGTCTACAATTTCAACACTAGAGATAAAAATTGTACAGAAATGTGCACAGCTTGTTAAATATGAAGACTTTTTTTTGACCTAAAAGTACAAGAACTGTCCAGAAGGTCATCAGAAGGCTTGGTGAACATGTTCACTTTTCGTGCTGAAGGACAGGATGCCCAGACAAGATCTGGAGAAAGAAAGCAGAACAGAGAGACCAGCAGTACATATTTAAATACAGAGGGTGATCTGGAAAAAGAGAAACTCTTGTAGGATGATTCAAAAGCTTTACATACATTTAAAGAGACTTGTTGAACCAGTCTGTCAAGCAGGCTGTCTAAATGTCCTTGTCATAATTCCAGCCTGGAGGCTGGAATATCGCCCACGGGGCATGTGTTTGCACCTCTTACCTCCCCTCCCAGCTCTTACACAAGTGAGTTATGCAAAGATTTAAGGGAAAGTCTGTTTATGCTCCTTTGCATACCATTCTTTTTCACAACTGAGAATATTTTGTTACACGAAATAGAGTTACAGAGCTGGGTGATAGCTGGATAAGGAAGGTAGCAGCAAAATATGGGCAGTTGAGAATGGTTCAGCTGAGATCTAGTAAGTGCAGGCAATGAAGAGACAGTACGTCA
Organism: Amblyornis subalaris; assembly: GCA_018881555.1. Taxonomy (NCBI): domain Eukaryota; kingdom Metazoa; phylum Chordata; class Aves; order Passeriformes; family Ptilonorhynchidae; genus Amblyornis; species Amblyornis subalaris. The sequence goes on along the minus strand of JACAXG010000018.1, from coordinate 8,874,159 downwards.
GAAGGCTGCCAAAAATGGCAGAATCTTAGAGAGGAAAGGTCTGTCTCACACAATCTGCCTTGGGGACATGTCAAGCAGCAAAAGGAATGTGAAGGAAGGGACAGTGTGATAAGTTCACGTGGCTTCTTCTGTTCTAAAATAGAATGGTGTTCCCTGAGAGAGAAATGCATTATTCAGAAGCCATTTCAGGTCTTGGCCAAGGCTGGACTTGAGGGTGCATACAGAAATCTGCACACAGAAGTAACCACTTCATTGTTAGCTGCTTGTATTTGCAGAATGCATTAATGGCAGTTAGGGAGGTTTTTCAGCATTGCTAATTTCAGTGGCATTTTTTGAAAAGGAGAGGTGGGAACTATCATTTTCCTCAGTTATTTTAGTGAGGGTATGCGAAGGTGTTGAAGAAAAAGGGAGAAAAAACACTTTTGCTTCCCTTCAAGTAGAGAAGGGAAAAGAAAACCAAAACTGGAGACTGAATCAGAAAATACCAATGCACTATGCTACCACTTTGTTTGGTTTTCAGACCAAAAATAAACTGAGATGCAGACCGTGAGATGTAATTGAAATAGAAAAATATTGTATCTTACAGTGGTAAGCTTAATTGTAGAGAATAGGATACATAAAGTGAAGATGTAAAGCAGATGGTGAGTGAAGTTAAGTGGGAAGGTCAAATTTTTGCAGATTCCAACATTTTAGGATTGTCAGTATTTAATATACATGTTAAAAAAATAGCTGAGTGGTGGAACTTGTATCCATTATAAGGAAAAATATTTTGTGCACTGTGTAAAATCCACAATGCTGAAAGTTTAGTTCTGTCTTCTGAACTCAACAGCTCTTGTTTCTTCTGGATATTTCAGCACCTTATCTCAAGTTGTCTTCAGCTTGTTTACTGCATTTTCAGTCTGCTTGCTCAGGAGATTCTTAAACCAGAGCAAGCAGACTAAAAATTCTGTAAATAAACTCAAGAAAATGCAAGATAAGGGCTAGTGTGTTCAAAAAGAAAGAGCTGCAAATACCTTGGCAAGAAATTAACTCTTCACAATATCTACACACATGCACATATGCTATATGCATGTGTGCTTTCATCATGTGCATTAAGCAGATTTTATACACAGTGGCAGGTGTGGTTTGTCCTACATACCACGCATAGCAGAGCATAAGCCACTCACAGTTTCCCATTTAATTAAATAGGAAAGCCATAAGTAAACTGCTGACAAAGACACAATATCACAGACAGGCTCAGTGGCTGCCACTGTATTTAATTAATTTAAAAATAATACAACTAGCTGAGAAGAGAGAGCAAAATCTATGTATTTTTGAACCCGTTTATTCTCGTGTATGTACAAATGTAATAACATCTTCATAAAATCAGATTAAGAAACTACAAATAGAGTTGTAGAGGAATATATTTTAAATGTTCTGTTACTGTTCTTTTAGAAGGTTCATTCCACAGAAATTGGCTTTTGTGAGGTCTTAAGGAACAAAAAGCTCCCTCATGCACCGCTTTCAATTCTCTCTTCATCTGTAAAAACAAGACAAGAAGTGGTTTAATTTACTGTTGATCACTGGGGAGAAAAATAGGAATGCAAAATTTAAACGACATTCACACACAAAGTTAATAGCTTTTTATCACTCTCAGAAGGCAAATGTAGAGGAAGTATTACTTCATATAATATACAACCTGCTTTCAGCTTTCTTGTTTTTAATAGCTAAGGCACTGCTGCAAATGTGCATGGACTTAAGACATACAGTTGTCTTACCAAAGCAATAGCAGTGTACTGGGTTTGACTTTGATATTATCACAGAGTTATTCAGTACTTTGCATTCATAGATTTCAATTTCCTGAACTGAGTGTCTTAACAACATCACAGCCCAGCAAGAGCAAAATGCAGAAGGTGGGAGTGGGGTTGGGAGTTAAGAGTCTTAGACACTGAAAGTCTCACAGGAGGTGGGGGGCAGATCTCCAGAATCCTAGTCTAGTGCACCTACCTACACATTGCTTCCTTCAAGGAGAAAAGAAAAAGAAAAATGGAAAAAGCAAGCTGGAATAACAGAAAAGTGACATGAAATAAAACCTTCACATTTCTATCACAATCTGACTGATAACAATGTGAAAAAGAGGGGTTTTTTTACATTTCAATTCCTATCAAGGTAAACCTGGGCAATTACTTGCCAAAGTTCATGAAAAGTGAAAAAAGTTGGACAGATGAAAGACCCATGCTAGAGTACATTTTATCTCCATAATTAGAGCATTCTTTTTTGTGAATTAAGGGGACTTCAAATCCTTCTGATTAATTGGTCAGGAGTTTGGCCTTGGTCAGCTCTAGAAAGAAGATAAGGAAAAAGTCATTCATAAAATCTAGCTCTAATCTATTACTTATAACGGGTCTCAGTCAGAAAAGATATTTAATTTTTGATCTAATGTGGAAATTCAGTCTAGCAGCGTCATTTCACTCAGCTGATCAATTTCCACTGTTTGAATTTCATATTTGGAATAACCCCATGACATAAAACAATAGCAGATATGACAACCATTAACATTTTTTGAAATCTGATGTATTTTTCTTACCTATGCAGTAACTTCTTATATTCATATATTTTACCTGGAAAGTGAACCATCTAGTATCTGCCTGCATAAATTCTGTATAGTTATTCATAGTTACTCCTGCGTATGTTACTATTTTTTCTACTTCTATTGTGTGTTCCAGGAGGTGGGTTTTGCCTTTAGATTGAACATTTCACTCAGTTCCACTGAGCTGTAAATACAAGTTTGCAGCAAAACGAACTTGATTTCAAGGAGGTTTTTTTCCCTCATCATCATCCAAGGATAGAAGATGCAATTAATACGATGAGACCATAGCAGATATCCAGTAATGCTATTACCAACTGGCTAGCTCAGCAGTATGTTTGCAGCATTTTTACAGCACAGCAAACATGGGAGAGATCCCTTTCTGTCAGACCAAATCAGCTGCACAATCCAAAGAACAGCAGTAAGCACACACAAAGCACCAGCAGAGTTAATGCTATTATCAACATGCTTTTCAGTTTTCTCATCACACTACACACCATTCCCTCCATATATAAAAAACAATCTTTCCCTGTTTCCATTTATTACTGTAGGAAATAACAATAATTTTCCCACTGATGTCTTCCCCTATTATAAAATTATCTCTTAGGGAAGGATGAGTAGTAGGACATTCTCATTAATACCAGCTGAATCAGTTAAAATCCAATGACTATCAAATGTAGTGATGACAACATGTGAATAGTAAATAGAGTTGATTGTTACTTACACCAAATAGTGCTTATTTATATATGTTTCTATAAAACAGCCTCATCAGACTATGACCCAAACGAATGAATTTATGCCTTCCAGCTCGTCAGCACCATCTACTGTGACTTGACATAACAACAGTCTTTGCCACAATAAGTGCAAGKTTCAGTTGGGTTTTTTTTTCTTTACATTTATCTTTCTTGGGATTTTCTTTTTTTCTCACTTATTGCTCCAGTACAGCCTATCAAAAAAAAAGGGGTTTATTTGTCATTCCTGGAAAATTTTCTGAAAGTGTGACTTTTTCTTCAGAAGAAGAAATCATCCTGCAGACTTCAACTGGTTGAATAATTGTAGAGTTCTGAAAATGCTTAAGGTGAAAACATTTCCAGTTTTTCTTGCTTTTACCTGTCAGAGGGGAGTGAAATAAGGGAAAGAATAAAATAAAATAGTTTTAAATTCAGCACAAACTAAGTCCCTGGAATCCATTCCTGAAAATGAAACTATAGTCCTCTCATGCCCGGTCAGTATTGAATAGGAAAGATCTGGCAAAATTTCATCAGGTTATCAAGTAGATGCCAGACTTCCAACATAATCCTCCCACACAATGCATTCATAATTTTGCTCCTAAGGCAGAGAGTTCTCTTTATAGCCTAAATACCATCAGGAAAGAGGTTTAAACCATTTGATAAAGGCTAGAGATTTGCTATCTGTCATCATATCTAATTTTAGCTATATAACTTTCTCTTTTGTCTGCTTCCTTTCTTCCTTTAATTCAAAGACAGATGAATCTGCAAATCTCTGCAGATTTTTGTTAGACTAATGGACTCACTGCCTTAAAAAACCTTCAGTTAAATCTCATCAGTTTATTCAGATTCATTCTGGCACAATACCACTGGCTGCAGTGACTGTTCTGACTCCAGAATAATGCCTGGGCAAATGAAAAGAAACAAGCTTTCTGACGAGTTTCAGTAGGGCCTGTCACATTATTGGTTACACAGTGCATAGCATTTATGAACTCACAATAAGGAAAAGAGCCACTGTGATGAAATTAGGAACAATAAGTTATGAGAAAAAAAGGACCTAACTTTTTCTAATAGAAACTGATGCAATTCTTATATTTCCACCTTTACTTCCCTCCAAAATGAATACTCTAGCACAAGTGACACTGGTGCCTCAGACAACCTTGTCAATCAGCTTATTTGTGCCACTTACAGAAAATACGTTTACTTGTGCTTGCCTTCATGGGTGTAATAAATTTTATATGTTTTCTTTTGCAGACATTAAATCATTTAAAACTGGTTTGCCATACCTGGTATGTCAGACATAGACTTAAGAAAAAAGATGTTAAGTAATGAGATATAGAACGAAATGAGGTCCTCAGTGCGCTGCATATGACAGAATATCAACCTTCCAGAAAGAAGAGAGTGAAAAAATCCTCAATTGTATATTAACCTTTTTCCCTCTCATTTAGGCATAAGGTAATTTCTAAAACCCTTTCCATACTTTCTTTTAGTGATTTGAAATGACGAATTCCTAACATTATGTGACTCGTTGTGTGCCATTCTGGGTTATAGAATGGCTACTTTATCAGGCAGGCAGGCAGATCTAGAAGAGTTCAGGAAATTGAAATACATAGTTGCATCCTTCAAATATATAAGTGAAACAAACTAATATTTTAGATGACCTCTTAATTCTTAAAAGTCAGATATTTATTTTTGTTACAATCACAAAAGTATTGGTGCAGGAACATTTTCTTTTCCGTATGTCCTTCACGCTCTCCCCTGCAGTCTCTTGATACTTAATATATTCTTTTCTTTTAGCTTCCAACTCCTCTTTTACCTGTCCATCAACTCTCCATTCCATAGATCCAAGCATGATTTTCAGTCTTTTTTTCTTTTTTTTTTCCTAGACAAAAGGAGGTTGTGTTTTTGATTCTTTTCACAGCAGTAAGAGGAGATGGAAATTTAATGGCTTTAAGAAAACTTTTCTCCTGTACTCCAACGTTGTTACCCTTTCCACACACTGTATTTTGCTGTGTAAAAATTATTCTCTACTAAAGTTTTCTTACCTCAGTATTGATTACATTTTTAATATTCATTAATTCATTTATATTGGATATTTTCAGTGTAGCACAGACATTAAATTACCATTATGAGTCAGGAGTTTAAATGAGCTAGTCATAATCTTGATATTAAGAACATTCACACAATATAAACTCAGAACACAACAGTGCAACACTTACTCAAGCACTGACTGTTTTACATAGCTACAAATGCCAAACACAAATGTATTAATATTACTACATTTATACTGTATCTTTTAAAAACCGAGTTTGTGGTATATATTATGAAGAAAAGCCCAGATCATTGTCCAGTTTGAAATCAGTGGACCTACTATAATACATTTAATTCCATGGAATATGTCTAATTTAAATCACTGTAAGATCATGTTTTAAGCAAGACTACAGCTGGTGAGGTGGGCAGGATCTGAAGAAGGTAAATGCATTAGCCTTTCAAAAACTGTCAGAAGGTTGGATTTTCATTCAGGTAGTCTCTGATGAGTTTAAAGAATAAATTCCAAAAATGTTGTCATGTGATCTCATGAAGGAAGAGTCTTTCAATATTTGAAAGAATTATTCAGTCAGCACCAATTGAGCAATAAAAAAAAAAAGATTTGTCAGCATTAGTGCATGGATTAAAATACCTTGGATACAATTGACAAAGGCATTTGAAGTGACAGCCCATATGTAAAAGGTTCAGACAAGAAAGCTCGAAGATACCGTTCAGCTTCTGTGCAAGAAATTACTAAGCAGACTAAGGACTCTTCATTCTGAAAAAGAGGTTAATTATGGTACAGATTGAAGAGAATATAGAGTATAGTATATGGAATCTGACATCCATGAGCTGATTGGATAGGTTGTTCCCCATCTTTTACAATGAAAGAGCTATGAAGAATCAAAGGAAGGTAGCAGATTCAACAACAACAATAACAAAAACAAAAATTAAAACTAATAATTAAAATAATTAAAACCTGGCAGGAAGTCTGGGAGAGTTGTTGCCAAAGGTTCTTATTTGTGCTGGAACTCTATATGAGGTCCAGGGGAAAAAATCACAGAAAAAAATCCACTGAGAAATAATAAATATTTTAAAGTCCTCTATGTTGCAAACTGGAGACTGGAAAATAGGAGGAAGATCCTCTTTTACAGGAATCCTCTTATAGACCCTCTTGGAAAGAGTAAGGATTAAAGAAAACTATCAGAAGTGAGAAACTTGAAATTGTGCTGAAAATTTGAATGTGCACAAAACTTAATAAAACAAGGTCTTGCATTAATCTTGGATGTGATGCATTCTGATGTTCTTATGTTCAAACTTTGAGTCCTTCATTTCTCCCTGATGTTTTGGGGGGTTTTTTGTCTCTTTTACCACCAGCTTTTATCCCCTCTCAATAGATCCTTTAGGTCCAGCCAAGTTCACTTAAGCTTTCACTGCAGGTAGAATTGACCAATGTCAATTAGTCCCAGCCAAACACATACCCTTATACCCCAGTCAGATTCTACATGAATGATTATTATCTTGTCATACATGCTTTAGTTTAAAGTATTAAAGTGATTTAGTATTAACAAAAAGTGATAACTGTTTAGTAATTGATCATGGACATACAACCATGGACCAATTAATACATTATTACTGGTTTTCATAAGTCAGGATTGGTGAACCTCATGCCTGGAAATGGGGCCAGTTACAATTAAATGAGCCTAATTTCAAATTAGTAAAGATTCCTGGTGTCTTTTTATTTATTTATTTATTTATCTAGTGAAAGAGAATGGTTTCTTGTAGGATGAGTCTTTATATATACACTGATGTTAACACATAAGCCTGTTTTGATGTTTCTGCAACTATTTAAAGTAAATTATATTGAAATGTCTTGCTTTTCCAAGATTCACTGTGCTGGGTTTGTGACTATGGCCATGAACTTGCAGAGATGGCCATAAGTGAAAGCAAAGGCATATCCCAAAATCTTTCCAGCTGTACTACAGGGCACTCTTGCTTCTGAAGGCAAAATGAACAAAAAGCCCAACAATTTTTCTCCTTTTCTTCCTCATTATTATCACCAGACATGTTTCACATAATGAAGCACGTATATCAGTCATCCCAAATTCATCTTGACCTGTTTTGTCCATCAGTTCATCAGCAGTCTGAGATCACTTGGTATATCAGGTTTCTCATTATTTGAAGCCCTTTTCTGGTGCCTAGATTCACACTGGAAGAAACAAACTACCCTCTGGTCAGAAGCCCACGTTATGTAAATTTACCAAAACACTCTATAACCCCTCTAGCCTAAATGAGACATTGATTCAAACACAACCCAATGAGCTAACAATTGGCTTTATGTGGCTGAGTTATGCTAGAACAACATTTTGTGGGGAAGGGAGCCTAAATGAGTGTATCTAGCACCCTGTTCAATCACGTCTGGAAAACCTCCCATGACAGGGATTCTACCATGTCCCTGGGAAGGTTTTTCCAGTGAATGGTTGTTCTCACCGGAAAAAAAACTCTTTCTTACCTCAAGATGAAACCTCTCCAGTTCAAGTTGCATCTGTTGCCCCTTGTCATCCCCATATGGCTCTTCCAAAGAAAGAGCCCCCATCCTCTTTGTAGCCACTGTTAAAGTCCTGGAATATTGTGATGAGGTACCCGCTTGAGTCTTTTGTTCTACAGTCAGAAAAGGCCTAACTCTTTCAGCCTTTCCTCACAGGGCAGGTTCTCCAGATCTTTGATAATCTTCATGGCCCTTCTTTGGATCCTCTTGTTCTCTCCCTGTCTTTCTTGAATTGTGGGGACCAGCGCCACACATATTTTTCCAGATACAGCCTGACAAGGACTGAGTAGAGTGGAATGACCATGTCTGTACCACTTCTAGCAGTGCTCCAGGGTCTGCTTTGCCTTTGTCGCTGCAGCAGCACTCCGCTGACTCCTGCTCAGCTTGTTGCCCACCAGGACCCCCAGGTTCCCTTCAGCAAGGCTGCTCCCCAGCTAAGAGCTAAGCCAGTACTGGGTGATTTTTCTCAGGTGCAGCACCATGCTCTTGTCTTCGTTAAACTTCATGCTGCTGTTTCTACCCCACCCTACCAGCCTGTCCATGTCTTTAAGATAGCTGTCTTTTCAGACACATCTAGCTTACCATCCAGTTTGGTGTTATCAGCAAACTTGGTGAGGGTGCTTCCAATCCCATTATCCAGATCATTTATGAAGATGCTGAAGAGCATGGGGCCCTGGGGGACCCTAATTATTGTAGGTTGCCAGCCTGAATAAAACCCACTGTCTGAGTGCAGCCAATTTCCCACTGTCCTGGAGTGACTTTATGATGCTATATATCTCACTCGCCTGCTTAATGAAAAATATTAACTCTGTGTCTTTAAGCTGGTTCGAGAAGCCAGGCACTTGTTTTGGTTTTCTCCGAAGGATATTTACGTTCTTTACCTTTATCAGCTAGCTTTGTTTTGGTTCTCAGGAGAGAACATCTCGGCAGTCACTTTCTCTATAGTTGAAGGTGAAGGGATACATTTTTTTACTCTTACCTTTTTTTTCTGTGAGCTTTCACCCTGCTTTTGCTCAGCTGAGGGATATTCGGATGGAGTTAAAACTTGCTTTTTGGTTCTTTTCCCTCCTCTGCCTGAGGCAAAGAAAGAAGACAGTTTTTTTCCTGGGATTGTTTTTTTTTCTCCTTCCTTTGGAACTTTACAACAGACCCTGAACTCTGGGGCCTACACGCAGAGGGAGACAGAGCAGAAAACTACACCCAGGAAACAAAGGACTTTGATTCATCCAGGATGTCCTCATCACGAGAGGTTTATTATCTAACATTATTCATTTTTAGTTTTCCTTTCCTTTCTCCCTGGTGCCTGCTTGCACACACACACACACACCCCCCCCAGCTGCTGCGTTTTGTTAAATAAACAGGTTTTTTTCACTTTCCTCCAATAAATTCTTAAGGGAAAGGGAAGGTAAGAGAGTTTTGAACCCTATCTTTTGCAGAGTAGGCTCTTCGAGTCTTCCTCCTAAGTTTGTCCAAACTGTGACACCCACCCACCTTGCAGATTACCTATCCAGTATCATCTCAGTTTTACCAGGAGAAGGTTGTAGGAAACAGTGGTACATGCTTTGCTGAAGTCCAGGTAAACAATATCCACAGCTCTCCTCATGTTGACAGAAAAAATTTACTTTATTATATTTGCCCTTGGTAAATCCATCCTGGCTTTTCCCAGTCATCTGATTCATTTGTTTTGTAAGTTTCCAGGAGGACTCACTCTATTACATTTTCAGGGACTGAGATAAGACTAATGGGCCTGTATATTCCTCAGTACTCTTCTTGTGAGTGGACATGACATTTGCCTTCTTCCAGTCTTCACTGATATCCCCGGGATAAGGAGGTTGAAACTAGATATTTACCGTTCCTTCCAAACCATTCTGTGATTCTGTGATTCTGTGAAATGGTCTGTGCTGCAACAAAGTTATAGTTGTTTGAAAAATGTAAAGCACATATATCACTAAATTATAGAGTAGGAAGGAATATGATATCAGCCAGTCTTTATCTGACAAGCTCATTGCACATTAGACTGCAGATTTTTGCAAGCAATAGGCAGTGAGGGGTAGTGAAGAGCTTCAAAGAATAACCTGATAAAATTACAAAGTAATTCCAGAAACTTTCAAACCTAACAACCTTCACAGCAGGAAAGCAATCAAAGCATATATGTCTCCTGCAAGCCTGATCTACTGACACTCAGCTGGTCTATACTATTCTATTTTACAAAAAAATTTCAAGGTTTTAAAAGCTATAATTAAATGGATTGTTACAAGTATTGTGTAACCAGAAGAAACTTGAGATCTTGTGGATATGCCAAAATTCCAGTGGAAGCTGACTTAGTTGTATTTCTGTATTACTACAAAATGGTTATTTACACGTGTGCAATATATAACTACTTAGTGTTACACATAGTTGTAAATAACTTCAGAAATTACAGGTGGGTGGCAATTCTACTGGGTTCATGGCCAGCCAGTAATGACAAAAATTTACTTCAGTAACCATCTGAGCAAATATTTTGGTTTATTTTCATTCACTGTGCTCTTAGAATTTACTCCTCTGTCTTTTAGAATGTGAAATAAAAAGCTACAGAGAGTAATGTACTTGTGTACATCAAGTTTTATCAGTTGAAAAGACTAAAACACTATGAAGCACACAATGGAGCACATCTAATATAATATCATATATTACATATTGTCTTTTTGCATTTTACATTATATGCTACCATCATTCTACTCAAGCAATGATGGAGAACATTTCTTGTATCATAAAAGAGAAAACTATTTAAGCAAACAAAACAAATATCATAAAGTATATTTCAGATACTCTTCCACCATGAAAGAGTTTTGTTTGTTTTAAAGGAACCACAAGGCAACATTTGATAAATCTTACTGTGTTTCAACTAGGAAAACTTTATTCCCTCTCATCTTTTAAAAAGCATTTCTGTACCACGTTGATTTAGCAACATCTTGAAAAAAGAAATGGAAAGCCTTAAAAAACGTGAGTATTATGGAAAAGTTCAATTTATAACAGATATTTGGGGAAAAAATCCTGATAATAAAAGTAAAGTGGCAAGTGACATTTTCTTTGGAAAGACAAAAGTTTTGCATGCTTGTGCCTGGGGAAGAAACAAACACCTAGAACCAGTCATGCAACTGTAATTCTTAATTGCATTGTAAAATTTTTTCATGTTGTTCTTCTTAGGCATAATAGAATTCACATAGCTGTAGTTTCAACTTTCATTCTCTAGCAAATTTAGTTTGTACCCATTAATTATGACTATCATGAAAGAAATGCAGCCATTAACAATGCCAAAATCCCAATACATGTATACGCACAAGCTTGGGATGTGACACTAATTGTTATGAAAGCTTTAACATAATCCTCTCCTGAACCCATGAAAATTATTAGCTCAAAATATTGTTACCAGAAAAAGACTTTATAGCTACTTTCACCAAGTGAGCAGTAGCAGACCAAATTATTTCAAAACACGTTAACGAGTTATAATAATTATTACTGAACAACTGTTATCTCATAAACTGAAGGAAACTTTCCCCAGGGTAATTTCCTTCTTACTCTATGAACTTTGAAATTGGAGCTGGGCCTGAAAAAATTGGGTAAAACTAATGTAACTGATATAAGCACCAAAGTTTAGTTCAATAGATCTAGATTTCAGAGAGAAATACAGAATAGTTTACAATGCCCTACATATTTATTTTTCATTACATAAATGCAAAATAGCTGTAAGCATGCCTAACCTAAGATGGTGACAGGCAGTGTTTGATAGTGAAAATGAAGATGAAAGGGCAAAAAGAAACCCTGTGGCAGACAGTGTATTTTTATTCAGATGTATTGGCATAAGAAACAGATGTTAAAAGAGGTTAATTCACTATTTATATCAACCTCCAGGAGCAGTAAAACTTGATAGTCACTAAAAGAAGAAGTGCTTTGAAACCAGCTAAAGCAAGACCACAAATTTTTACTTTAGTCATGACAGCACCTAGTGGTCAGATATGTAGCACCAAAATGTCAGACTAGGCTGCCTAGAGTAGATGTGAGATGTAAGAGGGAGAAAAAGAACAACTATCCAGAGACAGTACTTATCATGTGAAAAGGCATGTTATTCAGACAAATAGGAGACAACATCAAGCACGAAGCAGGAAATCCTGCAAATTAATAGGTACTTACCTTGGGAATTGCTCCTACACTTATTCAGGGAAACAATTCACTAACGATGGTGCTCGTTTTGTATTGTAGCAAATAGAAGTCCTTCCATGTCCATTGACAGAATGTAGGCCTCTAGTTCAGGTAGAGCAATCATAGAGTCATAGAATTGATTATGTTGAAAAAGACCTTTTAGATCATCGAGTCCAATGTCTGCCACAGAATCATGTCTGTAAGTGCCATACCTATACACCTTTCAGATACCACCAGCTATGGTGATTCTATCACTACCCTGGGCAGCCTGGCCCAGTGCTTGACAACCCTTTTCATAAAGAAATTTTTCTTAATATCCAATCTAAATCACCTTGGGCACAACTTGAGGCCATTTCCTCTTGTCCTATTGCTTACTACTTGGGAGAAGAGACTGAGACCCACCTCAGTACAACCTCCTTTCAAGTAGTTGTAAAGAGCAATGAGGTCTTCCTTCAGCCTCCTGTTCTCCAGACTACATAATGGAAAAGACAACACATGTCAAAACAAGACAAATACTTCCATAATTCAAGTCATGCAAAGGTATTAGAAGGTTAGTGCTCAGTGATCTGGGCATCAAAAATGAGACTCTCTCTGTCATACATTCAGGTAAACACTGTGGCTCTCAGTCTTATTGAATGGTGAATTAAAACCTCTTAGGCTGAAGCAGTGATCAGGAAGCCAGATTCTACATCCTAGGTTAGCAATCCAATTGAAAAGATATTATGCAAAATATAGGTGGTTTTGTACCAACATTGCTATCTATACTTCTGTGGATGGACTGAAACTTTTGAGTATCATTATGCTATTAATCCTCACTTTATTATCACAGCCACCCCCAAGTTTGTGTGATTCTTAATTTACAAGCAGTAGGAAAGCACTTCTGTGCATTCAAGTTACCAGTGCATTCAAGTTACCAGTGAAAGAGCTGGTGAACATAGGTTTCTCAGGAGTGAGGAAATTACAAATACTAGGCTGTTTATATAACTATACAAGGGCCTGGTTCAGGCTCCATTAAAATTAATGGAAAGCTGTCCACAGATTTCAGAAGTGCAATGAATCACTGAGAAGTGCTGTCCTGCCTAATAAGTATTTTGATCTTCACAGTCAACACCCATTTATGTAGGTTTTTAGATGCAATTGATACTAGTGCATATATACTCATTTCAGCTTGCCTAGTTAATTCTAAATGGAAAGAAAACCACAATTAAATTGCATGTTCAACTTAAAATAAAAAACTTTCATTATATTATTTAAATCCTATTAGCTTCAATTATGTCAGCATAGTAAATTTCAACTTACACTAAAGGATTTTTTTAAATACTTTTTCAAAGGGGATACCAGCTATCACGCAAGATAGCAGGTATCAACTCTCAGCTTTTGGTAAATAATTCACGAAGAGAAGATTTCATGGAAACAATCTGAAATGCTTCATTGGCCAGAATTTGGACCCCACATGCCTCTCTCTAGTTCATACCTTATGATCATACAGGCCAATTTATGTCCCTATGAAACAAACTGAAGCTACTAAAGTACTAGATTTAGTAACATTGGAACAAAAATTGCACTTTCAAATTCATAAATGCCTTGAGAGAATTATATTTTTTTGTGTGTTAACCTGACAGATATTCAAGAATTTTATTAGTTATAAAGAATATCTTCTTTCCATCTTATCTTTTTACATTTGACCTCGGCTGCCAGCTCTGTGGTATTAAGCTAGCTCTGTGGACCAGCTCATGATGCCACACTCAGAATCAGACTGCAGTTCCATTCACCTTTTCTTGGTGGTGAAGCTGATTTAAGAAGTCTGTGATGCAAGGCCATCTTCCTATTCATCAGTTACAGTTTGCCACCAGTTCAATCGTCCAAGTATTGCTACCTATTACCACAGTGAATATATATAAATATATACAGTATTTATACAATTACGTTTATATATGCTATTTACATAACTTTTATGTAAGAACATGTGTGTATGTTTGTGTGTATATGTTAAAAAATATATTGTATACCAAGTGAAGGCCATTGTTCCTGGTTTAAAAAAAACCAACAGGAAGGGGAGGGAGGGGGATATGAGTAGGAATGAATAGCCAAAATAGAGAATGTCTCATGCTATTTGTCAGAAAGACAAGGTATGTGAACATAACATTTGTTTACATATATATTACCTAGATGCTGATAAACATAACTTGACAACTAAGCATTAGGTAGGAGGAAATTTTGGGCTCTGGTCCTAGGAAAGAATATCCTATAGCAGGAGCAGTCACTCTCTGTCCCTTTTTACTATTTCCCCAGTGTTCAGTCTTTCTCTCTTTTCCACAATGATTCTATATATAAATTTAATCTTGTTTAACTACTTCCCATACTTTCCTTAGATTGAACAACCCATATTTAGTTGTTTTGAGCCATTATACCTAGAATGTGTTGACACTGCAGAACTCAAAATAGCAGAAAAATATTTGAGCTCCGTACTAACAACCTGTAGCACCTTTACAGGACTCATCTAGCCTAGTGCTACCATGGCCACACTGTGCCAGGGAGCCGTGTTTACTCATTGGCAATACCAGTGAAGTCAGACAAACAGCAAAATTGTTTCCTGATCTAATGGTCACAGTAATACATACTATTAAACCACTCAGTCATACATACATACATACATACTATTAAACCACCCGATATCATTTTTCCAATAACCACCATATGATAACCTAATATTCCTCATAGATATCTATTCATACAAATAAATCTCTTTATGGGAATGCCCTACAGCTAGATCAGAACACAGTTAAGATTCTCTAGTTTGAGTCAATGAATGGCCACAGCCTTAAGGAAGGGAGAATATTTCTAATGGATTAATCAAGAACATTTTGAAAGAAATTATCTGCTTGTTGTGTGCAGCTGTTCCATGTAAGTTTCCAGATGAATAAAACTTGGGTAAGTGTGATTTTTGTAGACTCGGTATGATCAGGAAACAATATGCATACCTTTAATATGCAACAGCAGATGAAATCCCTGTGAGCCTTCAGAAAACATTATTTGAGCTAATGTGTTATTGTTAATGATCCTATGGCTTACCATATGTCCAGACAGTAAAGTCAGCTCGTGCATTCTTGGTTTTTTCAACTTCAATTCCTTCATAAAACAAGCTGATAATAGTATTAACACCAGATTGAAACTACAGAGAAGACACTCGGTTCTGTTCCAGGGTATCAGTATTCAGACTGTATTACATTCATTAGTATTTACAAAATTTACTTCCTGACAGTAGCTGTTTGTATAGATTCTGACCTCGATTACATATATGACCTGCATGAATATGCTAGAAGGTGACATTAGAGATTGCTCATTTCTTATAACAACAGGACATGGGATTAATAAATTGTCAAATACTGTATAATATATTCAATTAAATTTTCACAAGTAGTAAGAAAAATAGAAAACATAAAAACATGCTGAATACAAGAAAATGTAGAAGACAAACACAAATGAATAATAATGAATATGCCTAGTATCCACTTCACAGTAATTTCTGAGCAGTGGCAAATGTCACACAATTTTAGTTCTAGAAAATAATAACTTCAGAGAAAAAGTCTAGAGACAAAATTTGCCTTGTTCTCATTAGTACAAAAACAGAAGAACATCAGTGTTAGTGCAATTATCATAGAACTACCTTGGGTACAACTGGGCTCAATACCTAGAATTCAGAAAACCAAAAGCGTACAAAACATTTTTCAGAAAATGTCTGGATTACTTACTTGGTTTTGGACTTCTGTGTTCTGCATTTTCAGATCCATTTTTTTTTCTCATTTCATTTTATTTCATAATTTAAAAAGTAAGAGAATATATGTAGATGTGTAKTAGTGAGCATACCCACACACAGCCACATGCATACACAAGTTAGTAGAATATTCCAAAGGAAAAATGGCAACTTCAGAAAAGCAATCACCATTTTCTACCTTGCAAGACACAATTAGAAATTCCTCAGAGCTGTTTTGGAAAAACATACCAATTTTAAAATGTTGAATATTTCTGTTAAAGTGAATTAAAGCAACTATTAAAAATTTAATTTTTACTTTTGCCTGAATGTTCTATCGATAAAAAAGTACTGGCCTGAGTAATCTAAAACCTCTTCTGGGTTACAGAAAACCCCAACAACTTATGACTGTTTGTGTAATTGCATCATGCAGTTAAGTTTATAAATGATTATTCCTCTCACGGTCTAATTTCCCACTTTGCCTTTCTGACAATCCAAACCAATGAGATGTCCCACAAAAGCATTAAATTAAAATGATTTTCACTGGGGTGGAGCAGTTAAGCAGGTCATGTAAACAGGTATCCAACTCTCCTGAGAGCCTTAGGTAGTTGTCACGCTCTTTTCGACTGTTGGTCAGCACCTTAAAGCTGAGACTGCTGATAAACTGGAGAATTACTCCTCTGCTTCATTCTACTGTAAAGATGAAGAGTTTCATTTAGCCCTTTCATAGCTTTTTCTGGAAGAAAACACTCACTTCTCAGGCATCTTTATTACAGAAGGGGACAAATTAAAAGCTAAGCAAGGAAGTCTGCTTAAAAAAACCTCTCCACAGCTGCATTCAGAGCAAACAGCTGGAAGCTTAGCCTTCAATATTGCACTGACATAAAGTCAAGAAGCTTTCCCTCAGCCAGGCATTGATCTGACAAGGGGGACATCTCACAGTAGTTTCACAGCTGTTGGTGCCTACTTTCCAGCTGATATCATGGCTGAAAGTGTGAGTGTTTTTTCTTCTGTTCCCTACCACAGCAAAGTTAAACTACATAGCTAGAACAAGCAACAGTCTGCACAAAAAGGTTGCTACTGGTTTTCAGTTCAAATACATCAAATATGGATGAATTTTGCATGTTAGCAGGCATGCTATGTATGAGTTTGGGATAAGAAGTCAGTTCCTAACCATCAAGACCTACACAGTATTTTTCACAAGACGATAGACTCATCTTGAATACCAAGCTTGTTTGCCAAACTCCATGTTACTTTCTCAAGATTTTTCTCTCTAGTGTTTTAAACAGCAATTTTTATAAAAGAGGAAAAAATAGTGTAACAGGAATAAGATAGTATTCATTTCTATACCATCCATCCACATGAGGGTACTACATTCATCTTCATTCATACTAAATTCATCTTCAATCAACTACTTGTCAGCCAAGAAGGAAAACATTACTGTTTTTACACATTGCCCAGCAAGCAGTCCTACCTACTTCAAGTACTGTGATGGAAAAGCTTTTGTTTCATATAGAGCTTTGCTTACACCTTTTGGAAACTTTCAAGAGTTTAAAGAGATATTACCATACAGTTGTTTTAATTGCAATTTGTTAGGTAAGTACCCCCATTCACAAATTTAATGACAATATAGCTTTACTAATAATTAACTCTTTAGGAGGATCTCATCACACAGGCCCTTTATTGGGCCATCTGCTTTGCCCAATAATGTCAGTTACAGCCTGGGAATGCTTACATATTCTAAATTTATGCGAAGTGCCATTACGGCTAATAGAGAGTCTTCAAGAGATGCAAAAAAATGTATATATCAAGTAGTCAAAAAGCCTCTGTAATGAACTCAAGCACTGCAGAATCGCACGCTGCCCCTCAATGAAAGCCCGGAGGATAGCTGCTGTGTCCCACAGCGGAGCTGCGGCGTCTACCGAGGGCTGCTCGCACACTCCCACACACTGTAGGGACAGGCTCCTCACCCGAGGGAGCTTCCCAGGGCTGTTGTTCCAAAACACAGGTGGAGATAAAAAAGCCAAGAGGGGACTCTCCGTATGAGTTCCACGCAAAAGCCCCACCAGGTGAAAGGTTCAGGGACAAATAGCCGCGGGAGCAGGGTTACACAGGGTTTTATACCCCACTGAGTGGGGGTGGAGAGAGCAACAGTAACCAATAATCTGAGGGTTAAGGGGAGGAGACAAGGCAGGGACATAGAACATCAACCAACGGGAGTAATACAAAGGAGGGACTTCAGGAGGGGACCAATGGGGCATCGAACAGCGTGGAACTTTCCAGAAACAATACCTATTAACAAGGGGAAATGAATATTTAAAGCCTAATACATGGAACAGGGAGGGGAGGACAAGTTACCATAGTAACAGGGTCTGCTGGCTGTTGAGCCTGCGGAGAGATTGGTTTTTCACTGAGTGAGCAGTCAAATCTCTGCTCCTGCTCCAGACCACCAGGTTGTAGGACCAGCCTCTCTTTCGGGGGTCTGGGCAGCCTCAACTGCCTGCACCACTACAAAGCACCACAAGAAATTTACTGCTCCACGCCTGTCAATAGGCAGTTATGCATTCCTGTGCATTCAGATAACCAAAGTAGAAAGATCATTCCTCATGTTGTAATTAGTTATAGATCTTATTTCTTTTATTTTCTCTCCATATGATTCGTTTTTTAGACTGGAGTCTACATTTGTTGCTTTCATGCACTGTGGCATGTTCTGGTGTCAGTGTACACTATTTTTAGTTCCCGTACACTTTAAATTATACATTTTGTTATAACTCAGAGATGATTTATGACCATATCTTCTTTTTCCACTCCTTATCAGACAATATGGATAATACAGATATGTCAGTTTGTTTGAATTTATGCCCAACATTCTCTTCTACAGCTTCTCGTTTTAATACTGTATACCGGTGGGCAAAATAGAACGGACTATGCCTAATCCAAACGTGTATAGAACAGCTACTTGTCATCTCAGCAGCTTTTCTCCTGCTGTTCATGCAAACTTCTTACTCACTTCAACACTTTATTACACATTTCTTCCATCAACAACAGCAAATCATCCTGTTTATAATTCAGATATTAAAAGAAAAAAACGTGAGCACAACTTGAGGACTGAGCATTCAGGTTTAATATACTTATTTCTTATCTGGTACTTGGTTAGATTGCAGAATCTTCAGAGTGAAAGGCAGGGTGTAGAAAACATATTTTTCTTTCTCTTGGTACAGCTCTGGCATAGTCTAATTTATGATAGTTGGAGATAAATTCAGAACACTTAAGCCTTTCTGTATAGGTCTCTAGCGTTAGCTCACAATCTCGTTGTTACTTTTCACTCACAGTGACCATAATTTTAATTTTTATTTCTCCTCAGCTTTTGCAGAATGCCGATGTGTGCATTTACTTAAAAATACCATCTTGAGATTGACAAAGTTCTCTTTTAAATAACTTTTCGATAAATATTTCCATGATTATTTTCCTTTTTAAATCTTCATAATCATTAATCATGTTGAATATCAGACTTAAATTCTTCATTGGACTTGGCAATGYATTTGTAGTGTTGCAATATTTTTAAGCTTAATACTTATATTGTATATTTGTGTACATTTTATAAATCCACATAYATCACTTCTGAAACAAAGTTTAGGATTTGCTGATGAAACATATCCATGACCTGGAAATCTATAATGTATCTTCTCCAGTTTCTTGATAGAGGCTGCGAGAGCGTGTATATAAACTTGTCTTTTTCAGTAGATTTCACTGATATGTCTACCACAATCTCATGTCATAACGAATGGACTAGGTTTCTTCCTGTATTTGTAAAATGTCCAAGAAAAGCAAAAGTTTTGCTATAAAAGCAGAAGTTTGATCTCTTTGCATTTAGATGGAATACCTGGTTCTACATTTTACTAAACTCATACCAAAAACAAACGAACAAAAACATGGAAAGCTGAAAAAGGAGTTATAACAAAGCTTTGTTCAAGAACAGAAAAAAATGGCATTTGTAATTTATCTTTTATTTTCACAAAAAGAAATATTTCAATGTTTCCTAAAAGTTAACTTTGATATTTCCACATTTAAGTATTCTGGAATTTTACACAGCAAAAATCTCTTTTTTATTAGTGTAAGAACAAAAGCACACCTTTAAATATCTGGATTTCCAACTGCAGAAAAGTATTACTTTAGATCGAGTTCTAGGAAATATTAGAATTACTTAAAGAAAAGCATTTCAGTGATTTCTCTTCCTATATTTTTATGAAGCTCTTTGTGGAATAAAATCAAAAGGTAAAAAATGCCATATTTTGTAACTGCAATGCTGTAGTATCGTACAAGAATATTTATGATTCTTCTAAGGGAATATGGGTCTGAAATGTTACAAAATATGATTTGAAAAATCAATTGTCTACTTCTCATGCTGCATTTATTTGGTTACTTTTACAGCTTTGCCTGAGAGAATGCTTTTATTTACTTTTAAAATATGATTGTTTTGTTTACACTAAATACATTGACTGATCTGTGCTCAGCCCTTGATGGTGCTAAGTATTTCATGTTTTTCCTTAGAGCAATTATTAGTTTCTCATTAATCAATGCTTTTAAATATCTGTCTTCATTATAACACTTGAGTACTTTACAGCATGAGCTGCTTGTTCTCCGAATGTTTTACAAATCTGCATCTCAATTAGCTCATGTTGACAACATGCTCTGTTCCCTTTGACTCCTATAAAAATTAGAAATACTCAGAAGCCCTGAAAAGATACACAGAAAACTGTAAGGTCGAGCCCAGCTTCTTATTGCTCATGAGATGCTCACGTATAAACCACTCATTACTCCCTCTTGATAAGTACTAATTTAATTTGGCACTGTCTTCTGGTGATAAAAGATGGGACAGAAAAACTAACAGAAAGAAGGTGTTATGAATAGGTAAATTTGCTTCTCAAGGAACTTAAAATGGTAGAATATATGTGTATTAACGTACATTAACGTGGTGCAACCCTAGTATTCCACTCTGATTCCTATCATGTGTCCATTTAGATTTAGAAGCTATATTGATCTAAAAACAGAAAATGTAAATCCTTCTTACTTTGAAAATGAATGCTTTCCTCTTTTTCTTCTTCCTAATTTAAGTATATACAGATACTTCTTAAGGCCTCCAGCATTTCCTGAAAGACACACACAAAAATATTTCAGGGATAAGTATATTTTTTTTATATTACTGCTTAAAAACATTAACTTCTCTGCTCCTCTTTTTCTTTTTTCTGCAATCAGATCATGTTTCTTCTGATTCCCTTTCTGAATACATTTCTATTCATTCAAGGGTTTTTCCCCTTACCCAGAACTGAGTGTCTTGAAACTTCTCAACAGCTTTGCAGTTCAGGAAGTAATTATTGCTTCCATTTAACACACAGAAAACAAAAATACAAAACCGCCTTTACCCAAAGCCACTAGAGAGTGGTTCCAGGAAATGAAAAGACATCTCTTGATTTAAAGTCTAACCTTCCATCTAAAAGATGAATTCACAGTTGGTTCCCGACTTAGCAAGTTAATGGAATACATTTAAAGCTCAATAGCTGATTCCCGTATCTAAACAAGCTCTAAGTGTGTATATATTTTATCTTGGCAAGGGTGCATACCTTCAAACCCCACTGTCCATACAGTTTGGCTACAAGTCCTTCTTGAGTTCCACATTCCCTTTAGTAGATTGCTCCACTCAGAGGGCTGGATCTACAAAAGGAGCCTTGTTACTGCTTAGGCAGATACTCACCTCATAGTGTCATGAGTTCTTCAAGGACCCACAGGTTCAAATTTTCTTCTGGTAAAGATTTTTGAGTGCTTTAAGCTATTCCTGATCATCATGTTTGGAGTAGTTAAAGTTCTGACAGATGTGGTTCATGATTCCCTTTCTGCTAAGTCCAGCTGTTAGCGTCAGTCAACACATGCTTCAAAAAGGCACCCCTTCCTGATTTAAATGACAGATCACCTACAATGTTGTCAGGTCTGGTTTTTCGAAAAATATAAGATTTTTGACCCATGTTTACCATAACTTTACCATCAGAAATCTCTTCACATGGTTATTTACGCAGCATTTTCAGGCTGGTCACTCTATTTGAAAGTTAAATTTATTGAGTTTATAACTTCAAAATAAATTTCCAAAAATTTAAAGTGTTCTTGAATTTCTTTTTGGCCTTTTTTTCCCAAATTATAGCCATCACTTTTGGACCCTAACACTGGCACAATATATTGGTCTCAGAAATTCTGTGTGTAGAATAATATTATTCCTCTACACTTACTGGCAACTCTTTTTATTATTTCTGTTTAGCCTTTAGATCAAAGAAAAGGTGTCATTATAACAAAAATAAAAAAATTGTATTCTTTCTGATATGTTTTTGAAGGGTTAAAATTAGAGGGCTGCCTATGTTTGAAGAAAGATACATACTCCTACAAACTCAGCATAAATAATTATGCCTTTGCAGTAGCATTATACAACACATATTTCTCTATAATATTCTAAGAAACTATCTGCATTTAGATATTTAGCACTCTGAATTACTCCACATCACATAGTCTGTTTCTAAGAAGGATGTTACATAACCATAATTTGCAATATCAGTTTGAAATAGAGTACACTTGCTTGCATGTGAAAAAAAATCACACTTGTAGCTAAACATCTTTTGGAGATTTATTCTCAAATTAGCCTTTAAATATAATTATTAAGAAGAGCCAATATCTCCAAATGGGCAATCCATACAACAGGATCTGCAGTCTAGCTGAGAAGCTGACAGTGAGTTCTGAAATGCATTACTGTAATGTGTTGACTTTCTTGTCTTTGCTGTAGTTGCAGTTTTGCAGCCACACTCAATGTAAATTGATGAGTTTCATATAAGATGTTGCAAAAATACCCATTCCGATGTTTGGACTGCTGGCCAAGCGATTCCTTCCAGTTCAGCATCACTAGTGTAATGTTCTTTCTCTTACAAATTTCTATTTTTA
The DNA here is from genome assembly GCA_018881555.1 of Amblyornis subalaris. NCBI lineage: Eukaryota > Metazoa > Chordata > Aves > Passeriformes > Ptilonorhynchidae > Amblyornis > Amblyornis subalaris. The sequence goes on along the minus strand of JACAXG010000018.1, from coordinate 8,851,381 downwards.
TGAGTTTTTGAAGGAAACTTGCCTGGAAAATGCAACGTGGGGCTGCTCAAACAAGTCTAATAACTCTGGGTGTTTTGATTTGATCAGAGGTGTTCGTGCTAATACAAAAGAAGTTGTCATGGTCTCCTCAGCACAATGCCCTGTCAGCTACAGGATTTACTTTTGTTGCATAGGCAGAAAAACTATTGGGAAAAGAAAACTGAGTTTTCAAGATATTAGATGCTTCTTTCACTCACCAGACAAAAAAGCTTCAAGTGAAAGCATCCCTGTATAAAATACCCACTTACCTAACAACAAAAAAGCAAATAAAAATATAATAGAAAGGTTTCATTAACAGTTTGTATCCTACTTACAATGCATATGATTGCTATGTGATTATCTTCATGTACAGATGGCTTAAAATTATAATTAGGGTTGAGAAATGAAAATAATATAGCAGAATAAAATCCTGCAAACCTGCAGGCAAACTACTTGCCAGTTTTAAGTATCCCTGATCAAAAGAATAGCATACAATACAAAATGATAATGGGAGGACATGAAAAACACCCTGAATAATAGTATTTCTTTCTGTTAGGCACTGACTGCAGACATAACCTCTAATCAAAGACTTTGGAGAAGTTCCAGCAACAGGGTGAGAGAAAGCAAAAAATTCCTCCACAGAAGACTGTATGGATGAAATCACCACTAAATGAATTCTGACAGTACTAATGGAAAGTAGTTTCAAGTTACATACCTTCCTCATTTTTGTAAAATTCACTGGTCCGGTTTAAAGATAAAGTTTAAAGGTGAACAGTTCATGTCACACAGAAATGGCTTAGTGGTTGATACCAAGGGCTATCTGACCCAGTGATCAAGTTCGATGGTAGCCAGAGCTGAGGCACATGGAAGCTTAAGAACAGGGCAAGTACAGAAGCCATTTTGTCCAAATATCCTTTCAGTATCCAGCTAAGGTGCCTTTGTCTACTCGGTTTTGACCCTGGTTTAACAGCTAACAAGTGAAATACTTAGGTGTTATCCACTGCTCTTCAGGGCAGTAAGGGCAATGGCTTTCTGCCACACTGAGCACAGATTTTGTCCCTAGCATAGAATTTTGAAGGCATAAAAAGAGAAACAATGGTTCAAATAGTAATAAAAATGAAGAGTAGTCAAGAGGCCATTCAGAGACCAAGCAGGACAACAGAAGTGTCAGAAGCAGGTGTGGATAAGAGAACTAGTAACACAGCTGGAAAAAGCCCAGCAGCTCCTGTGAAAAGAAAGGTTCCCACTAAGGCAAGGCATTGAAGGAATTCAGTGCACAACAGGCCTCTTGTGACCCGAGTGAACCATGTGTTGGAGGAGAAGAAAAGCACGTTCTTTCCAGTACCTGCCAGAGAAAGATCACTGTATCAGCTTCTGCTCAATTAGAGTCTTTGAAGAATCCTGACAAATACTGAATGCTTTGCCTGTTCCCAAACACCAGTACAATATTATACAGCAGTTCTAATGGTGTTCTGATTTCAAGTGCATTGTTTGGTTTGTCAGTAAGATTAATGTAAAAGTAATAAATGCAAAAGGTCAGATGTATGGGGAGGGAGAATGATATGGTCATTGTCATGAAGCATTGGCAAGAAAACCAACCACATTTTTTATTTATTTATTTAATAAACAGTAAGAAAGCCTGGCACTATCCATTTGAATTTGTGATGATTTCAAAGGCAGAACTCATACCTCTACCATTCCAGACTCTAAAATTCCTGATATTTTTTTAATCATTATTTTATTATCTCCAGAATAGTTTTTGAATTGAGAATTGTTCTTTAAAGGAGAAAAAAGCAAAAAATCAGGATCTAAGTAGAAGCCCAAACAGCAGACTATGGAAAGTTTCCCTCATATATTAATGAGCTTCAGACCACTCCTTTGTTTTATGAGCACTTTAGCTTCCAAATATTTTAAAATATTCTTTAAGTTATTATGTACCTATGGCACTTCTAAAATGAAAGCACATCCAAGGTAAAATGGAGTAAAAGTTAAGTGGGAAGTCAGTACACAGTAGCACGTTGCCTAAATACATGGAAAAGAAAATTTATTTCTAGAAAACTGAAATACCATGCAAATTTTATCTCTTCTCTCTCTTTTAATCTCTCCTCACAAAGGAAATGGAAATGGACAGCAATGGCTTCATTCTCAATATTTCTCAGAATGACAATACAAAACCACAAAGAGAATGAGCTTATTGAAAATAGAAGTGTCTACTTCAGAAAAAGAATCAATCAAATCAACAAGGTGTGAATCTGAGCTTCCACAAATCTTGAGAGGTTAAATCTGATAATTAAATCCCAATCCATCTCTTTTGTAAGTTTGCAAATGTTGTTTTAAAATACTGAGACATTTTTTCACTGTAGCAGCGTTAGCAGAAATCCCTCCTTTCAAGTAGGTGAACAGGGAAAAAAAAGTGAAATTAGTGGGTTTGTGTACATGGATAACTATAGATTTGCACAAACTGAGACTTATAAACTAAACACCAGCATACTCCCATAGGCAGTACGCAGCAGAGTTTTCTGACTTGTTTCTCTGCTTTAAACAACTACAATGCTTAATGTTTTGGAAAGCTAGACCTAGTCAATATTTATTACACATTTCAGATGAAAAACACATAAAAAATAAAGCTTTAATTTACCAGTTCCAAGAAAACAAATGCACTGTTTCTACCACCATAATATCTGCAGTAAACATTTGGACTGAACTTACTACCCCCACCACCACCTACACAAAAGGTAGATTTAAAGAACCAATACACACATATTCGTAAATTTTTTTCTTACAAAGAGCAAAAGAACTGAAAGCCAATGAAACCTAGAAAATTAGAAAAGTCACATTTCTCATGGTGCTTTGTTTCCATATACCTCCTGTATTAACTTAAAAAATGAAATGAGAGGACTATTTTAAGTAAACGAAGATTAGATAAAAAATGTTTTTAACTTTTATTATCTTCTCTTTCCTCCCTTGCCTTTAAGGTAGACTCAAAATGAAATTTATATAGTCATTTTTCTTCTGAGAAACCAAAGAATTTGTTATTTTTGTTGCCTAAGATCCAGTCTGATAACCTCAGTTAGTTTATTGGCTAAATGGCAAAAAAGGAATTCACAAGCAGAACAAAGTTCTTTGCTGCAAAACTGCCTCATAATAGTGAAAAATACAGTGTTAATCCGTTTTCCTTACTTTTCACACATTCAACCACAGCTGATCTCACAGATCCTTTGCTCTCAAATACATTGCATGAACAGCTTACAAGCATGATAATGAATTATGTTAAGGTGAGCATGGTGTGATCCTGAGTGATACTTGCCAGTGCTGCAACAGCAGGGTATGGATGTCTGGATGAAAAGAGTTTGGGAGTCAGAAAGCCAAGACCTACCCCATTCGCTGAATTCCCTGAAATGAAAGCAGAGAGCTGAAGGCTGAGATGTCCTCATTCTTTCACAGAATTTTCAATGTAACTCTGACCTGTGGCTGATTATACATAAAACAGTGAAAGAAAAATGTACAATTTTGGAATTTCTATAAGTAAATCTAGTTTATTTAAGATTTCATGTTCTCTCTAGGAAACTATCAATTTTAATTACAGTTTTGGCCAAGAAAATTTAGAAAGTTTGCAGGCAAGATATTTTCCTACGTTTTCAAACACTCTATTCCCATCTATTTCCAGTAGGCAAACCAGTCAGGGCAAAATAAAAACATAGCAAAAAATTCATTAAGGCTTCTATTTTAAATAACTTTTTCATTTAATAAAATTTTAGTATATTTTGAAATATTATGCAGTAAAATAGTGTCTGAAATTATTCAATTTGCTTTTGTTGCCCAAATTGCTATGTTGTTTTCTAAGGTTTTTTCTAGAATTTTTCTATTCTTAACTGCTTGTTGCTTAGATTGCCCTTCAAGAAAAACTTCAAGTGGCATATAATTATAATATCTTATAAAAACACCTACGTAATCACATGTTTAAAGAAACACATGCAAAATAAAAGAGCAGGCATAAGGAAAAGTGTCTGAAGTTTCTGTGTTCCAGTGTATCAGTGTATGCCTTAGAAATGCTTACAGCCAATGTATGTAAAACTAAATTTGACCTGTAAGCCAGTGTTTGGGGTTTTGTGTTCAGAAATACATAGTTCAGTGCTAAAAGGCATTGTTTTTGATAAACTTTACATAAATAATAGGTATTCTAAGCATTACGCCTAAAAGTTCCCAAGTATGCCTGAGGATGAACTGGGTTATTCGGATCATTTTAACGAAGTGAAGCCTCAGGAAAAAAAAAAATATATTAATTCTGTATCAAACACAGTGGTTATTTATTCAGTTTTGTGCATTTTAATTGAGCATACCCATTAAAAATAAATATTAACAATCAGCTATGTCATTTCATACAAGACGAGAATGTCAAAGATAGAAGGATCAGTTGCAGCGTCCCTRTTGTGCTGCAAAGTAGACAACATCTAAAGCATTTGGAAGTGGGATCTTTGCTTCTTAGAAATGAAATGTGAGAGAACAAAGTATTCTGATACCTATTAAAGATACATGGAAAGAGCTTTTGGTAGGTGCTCTTAATATGTGCTGCTTCCCTTTAGTCTGAAAATTAACCGGAACACCTGAAAAACAAGCAATTATTTAAAATAATTTCATATTTCATGTTTTATCCTCAATAAGCATATAGGTCTTCACATATGGCTGATTTATGGAGATTGTTTCACAGAAGAATTGTCACTCGCTTCTGTTTAAATTGGGGTCTGGAAGGCTATATGTAACAGCATTCCTGATAATTGGTTCTATTATAAAGCACTGTCATGGCAAATTTTCTGAACACGAAACAGACTGCATAACACTACCTCCCAGGAAAAAAMCCCACAACACTATCATGCTTCAGCAACACAAATTTAAATTCTAATTGCATAGAGTAAATGCAATTATATCTCAAATAATGCAAATGCCAAACCTGAAATTTGGGGTATGTACTTTGAACAATACAGAGTTTTCACAGCGTTTAAAACAAAGACATGAAACACTATGGTTTCAATTCTTCTCTAAGAAAAAGAAGAAAAGAATTCATCTGTCTTTTCAAAGTGTACTACACACTGCTATACTTTTCTTTTTAACTCACTCTCCAGCAGACCTTTGCTACTTCATTAAAACATTTTTCAACATGTCATATATATTTGTGGTGTAGCAAACCCTAGTTTATTCATGCCGAGTGGCTAACCTTTCTCAAAGCAATTTAGCAACATTTTTCATTTCTTCCTTTTGTAAAATATCATCTGAATGGCTCTGAAGCAGAACTGGGCAAGAATTGACCTAAACATAAACCTTTTAAAGATTAGAAAAGGAAAACTTGGGGATTCATGTATTTGTCTTGGTTCTGGTACATCAGCTTTGCTTTGATTCTAATTTTCATGCTTTTTTCTATCATCCAGGTAGCACTAGAAAAAAATTGTTCTCATACTATTTCAAGTGAGAATGAAACCAAGAAGTTTCCCAAAGGCTGCCATATAACATGATCTTAAAATATAACCATCTTAGTTTATAGTTGCCTTCACACATATTGAGATTCTCCTCCAAACCATCAACTAAAATATTATTTATTTAGGATATGAAACTTCACTTCAAGGAATGCTTGATGGTCTGGATGGATATGAAAAATCACCCAAAAAAATTCTGAATGAAATTAAGCAAAAAGCAATTCAAACATTAGTTACAAAAAGCAATATTTCAACTTGCATAATTTATTTGGACAAATTACATATTTCTTTTTCAACATTTAATCACTACATTTCCTTATTGCAGGCAACATCTCATCATATTCAGTCAAAATTCACAAGGTCTCACGAGAATCCTTACAAAATTGCATGCCAAATATCCTTGAATATATATTAGTCATCATTCATGTAAATAATGAAAAATCCTCAGATCTGTCTTTTAAGAGTAGTCTATAGCCACAAATGTGTATATACGGAGTTGTTATAAGGTTTTTCAGTGTAAAATTCCCGTTTTTTACTTTTATTTTGGAGTTGAAATTGTGGTGATTTAAATTGTAGATCAGAAAGTAATAAAAGGAATTCACAGGAGTACTTGGGCAAAGTACTCCTTGGGCAGCAGAACAATCTTTTTTCCTCTGGGATTCCCAGCTACACTTCATACCAATCAGCTCTAGGGTGAGTTTAACAATAGAGGCACCTTATTTTCTCAGCYGAATAGGGAGAGGTTATCTGCCTGGCACTCAGGATATGCATTAGATTAAAACAGAGGATGACAAGGGCTTATTTGACCACTGCATCACCCACAGTGTTGTTGAAAATTAAATCCTTAGGAAATTAAAAAAAACCAGCTTTTAAGCCTTGAAATGTGAAGGCAGTTCAGATAAGTCACACTTTAGGCCCAATGAGACTATGACATAATACATAATTTAGTATAGGAATAAAGAACTACACAATCTACTCCATTAAAGTAGTGCTGCAATCAAGGGATATACATATTTGCAAATCCACTTTCTTTGTAAAACCAGAAGTGGTATTAAGTGATCATAATTTTTGTTTTCCTCTGTCATTTGAGGAAAAGCCTCCATGTTMGCAGGTTTTTATTTCTTAAGGATTCTTTTCATGAGTTAAGAGTACAGTACACAAAGCTTTCTAAAAGAGTTGTGCTGGTCTGACTGTAAACCAGCAGGTGAAATTAATACCACACAAATACCTCGAGAGAGATTTAGGTCAGAGTTACAATTTTAATAGAAAGGTTATAATAAATGCAGTAATACAGAAACACTGGCTTAAACCAACAGAGTCACAGTACAACCTGGCAGCGGTTGCAGTCCTGTTGAAGTGGTGGTTGAAAGCAGTAGTCCTGTAGAAGGCCTGGAACTGTGGGAAGTTCGCCTCCTCTGCTGGGTAGCCCGTAGTCCTCTCCCTGTTCAGTGGTGCAGAAAGGTCTGGGCCCCTGGGTGTCCAGTGGTGATCTCTCTCCCTCCCTGAGCCTCAAGTTTGYGTGGTGGTTCTTAGCTGGTACGTCCGCCAGGGGCGGGGATTCCCACAATGGAAGTGGGTGTTTCTGATGTTATATTCGTTGGTGTTTATCCAGTTCGGTAATGGGCCATTAGCAGAGATAATCCACTCAGGATGGGTGGTGCTTGCTGCTTCTCGGGGAAGTTATCACAATTGAGATAAGAAACAATACCYCACCTCACATGATCTGCCTCTCCTCGGTCATAGTCTCAGGGACCAGGTGTGTAAGCAGCCACTGTGAACGACCTACCTTATCAAGGAATTATGTGGATGGTGATAGAATACATACTTTTGGTTAACCCAGGACAACAGTTTAAACCAGTACTTAATTCACTTTTTGCARTAGCAAAAGAGCCCAAATCAGTTAAGTCCAAATCATTTCAACTTCCCCTAACTGGAGGATTCTACCACTTTGCTATACAGTCTGGTTTTAATCCTATTCCCTAGACACCATATTTTTACTTACATCACAGTATTGTCAAGCACAAGCATAACAGGCTGTCTAGGCTCCTTCCCCATGCTTTCCAGGTGGGTTAAAATCCTCTAATTAAACCCTCTTTTTTTTTCCTTAACCATTGCCCTTTTCAAAAGAGCACATGGCCYTTAGGTAGGCTAAATCCTCTGCATTTCTGCACATTGTCTTTCCCACTCATCTACGGTGTCTCTCCCTTGACCTAGAGATTTGACTACTCTTTCCACTTGAGAGTCCCAAACACTGCCCTCAAAGGATCCCTCACAAAAACACACACTCCTCAAGCCTACTCAGAGGCCTAAATTAATTATGCTAATCAGACTACCCTGGCTAACCCAATTAAGTTTAATTAGCTGATGCCTTTCTTCCTAAAACACCTTGCCTTAGGGACATTTTACCTCTGCTTTTAAGCTAGCTGCAGAAGTCAATCTCCTCTTGCAAACTTGCCCCTCAGCAACAGACATTCAGCAGGGAGAGACTCACCACAATAAGCCCCTCGAAAGCCTTAGCAAAGCTTCTTGTTTCTTGAATACTTAAACCTCGACCATATTCACTCTGGAATTGAGGCTGTGAACAAAAGGAGCTTATTTAGAAAGTCTAGCTTCCATATGAAGCCAATACTGCCAGTAATAATCATCCTTTCTCTATATCATTTGAGAGACATTTTAGCTCTTTGGTCATATTCAAGAATACCTCTGTCTTTAGATAGCTGTGCCATTGACCATCTACTTCCTACCTGATCCTGAAGCTGTGCATGATTTCACTGCAGGAAACCTCATCTGCTTATATTTACTWGACCTGTATGCAGTGATGCAGAAAAACTCCTCTGTGGCAGATCCTGGTTAAATTCTCTCCTACGCAAGAGTGAAACTACCCTCACTCCTCTGTCAGCTGAACAAAAACTTTTGAGCTTCTGATTCATCAGAAAACTCATTCCTTCCAAAATTCCCCTCAGAGAAATGTCTAAACAAAAAAAAAGTGAAAATTTTCTACCAATTGGAATTCCAAACCAGTGTTGCCTCAGAAATACTGAAAAAATGGCTTTTTCAGAAAGATGCAGGCTCTAGAGTTCTTCAGATAATCAATAAAATTTAAAATTTCTTTCCTGTTATCTCTAGACTGTTCTCTATTATTTCTAGTGATAAATTAGATAAACATTTATTTCAAATCACCAAATATTTAAAAGGAAGTGAGAAGACATCCTTCTTGAAGTACTTTTTTTCTCATGAAAATGGAATTGTGAAGTCAAAGGAGGAAGAGAAATAAAATGGGGGTATGTGATAATCAAACWATTTTTCACCAAAATGGAAATCCCTAAAGAACAGGGAACAAAAATTGCAAAATATGTTCTAATTCTGAAGCCGTTTATTTTTTGTAATTTTAAAAGCTGGCAATATTCTATGCTGGCTATCAAATTTTTCTGTTGTAAATCAGATTAATAATAACTGGAAAAATTCAATTGGTTCAATGAAAACTTTCAGTATAAGTCAAGGACTTTTGCCCAACTGAGTAAACTGTTCCCATTTTTACTCAACAAGTATGGAAAAATTCTTTACTTTGACAATGATAATAAAACCTTAGTATTGTATTTATTTGGTTTATCTTCAAGTTTAAAACTAATTATTCTACTGAACAAACTCTTATTTCCAAGTGCTAAATGAAATGTGATTTTGGATAAATAGACTCTAGTTAAAATAAATACTGAAGCAACCAGTATCGTCTGATAAATGATGACCTTGGAAGATTTAATAAGTGATGTAGAAATTTTGAACATCRTTGATCAAATATTTTATCCCATTCAAAACTCTGTATTCTAAAGAAAATTTTGATAACCTGAAGGGATTCCTTTAATTATTCTAAGAAATATAATGCTCTGCAAAGAATAATAATATAACTTACCGTCCTATTAAGGCATAACTTTGTCTCACATTAACTGTCTGCTTAGCTTCTCACTATACAATCAAAGTAATAACAGGCATAATAGACTTTTTCTAAATATTTCTAAATTTAGAAGATTTTCAGGTTTTTATTTGTGCTTTTGTTTATGGTGGTTTTGGGGGGGGGGTGGTGTTTTATTTTGGGGGGTATTTTTCTGATAAACAAATGTCCAAAACATCAATATTTTAGAATATATTTATACTGATTTCAGTAAGACTTTTGACTAAGTGGAGATTGCAAGATTACCTCCTTGATTTTACATTCCAATAACATGACTATGCTTTGCAAGTATGGCATCTATATAAGCACAGTTCTTAACAGGCTTAAAATCCAGAATATTTTGTAGTAGTTTTGTACTTTGCAGAATGCCAACTATTCATATTTCTCCAATCAAATACATTAGTAGTATGCTCTTAAACAGAAATAGGAATCTCTGACTGAAATAAGGAAGACCCTTATCAAGCTAAATGTTACATTTCCAATTATAACACTTGGGAAACAGTGATAGGAAAAAAATGCTGGCTGTTACATACCAGAAGAAACAAGTCAAAACTTTTTTTCTTGGATGTCTTCTTTTTACCCTTATCTCAGCTCTACACCATGGCACCTTCTGACCTATCATGTTGAACATGTTCAGGCTATTCAGCCATTAGAATAAACTCCAGCAGCAAGTATGAAATGAATTTCCTATTGAAAACATGTTGATAAAATGTTGGCAGGCAGAAGTAGTGGCACRTGATGGAGAGAAAATGGCTTTGAAAATACCCAATCTAATGTTCACATTTGGAATTAAACAAGTAGTTGCCTGAAGCTTCCCCTGTATTCAGGAAACTGCTTATCTTGCAAATTGTAGTGGGAGACGGATTCCTCAAGCCAAATAAGYAACCTGCAGTGCATATGAACTACAGATAGCATGTTTCCAAAACTGTTTATTTGGGATACAACCATCATTATAACCAAATTCTGCTGTGAATTAGCTCCCTTAGCTCCACAGAGGTCAGGTTGTTTGTAGCTTGCATTTAGTTCTTAAAAATTAGTGTAGTACTGAAAAATAAAAGATTGAAATTATGACACTAACATAAAAAAGTAAATTCACAAAACTTGCAGCCTGCTYAATGATTTCTTGCTACTTTAATATTTAGACTGCTTAGCTCAGTACTGTATCTACCTGAGAAAAGCAATCAACTGTATGATTCCAGTACATAGAACTTACATGCTCTGTACTCATGTATAACAAACATGTTCAAGTGGTAGGAGAGTTTCCTACGAAATGTGTATATTTATTGTTCCAAGAAGTCTAAACATTCTTCCTGAAACTGACATCAATGAGTCTCTTTCAAAGCTTTAGACAACTATCCTAAAGATAGTAATACAGCTTTCTAGATGATCTCCAAATCCTCTCCTTCTAAAGGTTTTATGTGTGTTCCAAAATGAAAGGACACTGCGACTCATATAATAAATCAAGGAATTATTATAGTATGATAGGGACTCAAAAAATCAGATGGTACATATTTCTCTTGAAGGCAGAGGACACTAATGGAGAGGAATAAAACAAAACAAATGARTAAAGTTCAGAGGAACTATTCCTTTTCAAGTGTTCTCACTCTTCACCTTGGAGTTCCTCTTAATCCCTCATGGATGCTTCTGTTTTCTGTGATCTCATGTCACAGTCAAACAACAGTGAGACAGAGAATGCAATTTAGAAGGATAGCATGCTATAGCAACAAGAGATGTGGCGGGGGAGCTGTAAATGAGAAGTATTGGTCTCTCTTCACTCAGTGTTGACTTCTGAAGATTTGTAGGAAGAAAGAGTAGCCCTCAAGACCTTGAAAGATCTGCAGGCATATTTTTGGAGAGAGACAAAACCTTCTCTCCTATTGACAGGCTTCCCCAAACTGGATTTATTTTCTGATGTCTTAACTTTGCAAGCAAGAAGCTGAAATCATTTTTCAAGCTCACTGAAGACAACAATCTGCTGTGATGTTCCAGTTTCAAAATTTGGGATGCTACTGTGTTCATCTGTCTTTAGCCATCACTGCTAGTAAGTAGTGGGATTTTCAGTGTTAGTCTATACCTGCTCTGATCTTTAATCATCTGCTAGAGAGAAAGAAGAGTAATTAATCTTGGCRAATATTTCTATTTCTCTTCTCTCACAACTCACTAAGTTCTTTAGCAATCTCTAGAACTGTTATAGAGAAACCCCACCTTGGTTTTAGAATTCCAGTGTTAAAAATTAATATTTTGTGGTGATTTTAATGTATCAAGGTCTTGTTAAATAAACAGGKTTTTTTTCACTTTCCTCGGAGAAATTCCTGAGGTGGGGGGAGGGAGTTTCCAAATCCTACTGTCTGCAGAGGAGACACCGAGCCAGGGACATTTCCCTCCTAATTTTGTCTCAAACGGGGACAAACAAAATTTGGAGGGTTTTCCACGCCTGGGTCAGGTGTCTCATCAGCCCCTCTGGACATCTCAGCCCTGATTCTAGAGAAGCTGCAAACCATATAGAGTGAACCTATGAGATTAAGCACCAGGAAGGCAGTCTCTTTAACATTCAGGGGAAACTGAACATTCTCAAAAGGTGACATACCAAATTTAAAGGGGAAGAAGGAGATGAAAGGCTGGGAAAACCCATCTCCTCCTCCTCCTCCTTCAACAAACTGGGTGCGGTTACTAAAAAACCCCCAGAACAGGCTACTGAGACTGGGACGGAGAGTAGGATGCATAAACAACAGATCATACACATTTTGAACAACTCCCAGTACCTCTGTTAACTTTCCATAAATCATTATCACCAAGCACAGCAAAATAGCAATCCAGATTTGTGCCCCTGCTCTGTAAAGGTTACATGCCAAGAACAAAATAGGCACTATCAGYGGGTAGACAAACAGGCCTAGGGACCAGAAAGAGTACCTCAAACAACATGTTGACTATTTTAGCCAAATACAAAGTAATTAAAACCAAATTGTAATTAGTAMGGGGTTTTTTTCACTTTCTCGAGCCCCACATTGGGTGTGAAATTTGTTTGTCCCAGTTTGAGACAAAATTAGGAGGGAAACACCCCTGGGTGTTCAGGGCCCCAATGGAAATCGTTCTTTTTGCGGGTAACCAGATAGAGAGGGCTTACAATCTGGCTGTAYTCAGCAATATGCATTCTCCAAAAGCCTATGGCKCCTAGGAAAGCTTGCGTTTCCTTCTTGTTGGTTGTTGGAGACATTGCTGTGATCTTATTGATGACCTCGATGGGAATCTGATGCCGTCTGTCTTGCCACTTTACTCCCACAAACTGGATCTCTGGAGCAGATCCCTTGACTTTGCTCTTCTTGATGGCGAAACCGGCATCCAGGAGAATCTGGATGATTTTCTCTCCCTTCTCSAACATTTCTGCTGCCATGTTCCCCCACACAATGATGTTGTCGATGTACTGCAGATGTTCTGGAGCCTCACCTTTTTCCAGTGCAGTCTGGATCAACCCTTGGCAGATGGTGGGACTGTGCTTCCACCCCTGGGGCAGTCAGTTCCAAATGGATTGCTCTCATCACACAGTGYRCCCRTATTGGAAAACTGAATCGCCCTGGGTTCTTGGAAATAACACAAATTGGCCCGAAGGTGAMAACTTTGGTCTTACTGATGAAGAGGAGCAACAACAAGTGACACGTGCTGAGGAAAGATGACAGTCCACTCTGTCACCCCAAGACAGAGTCAAACCAAACAGGAAATGTGGTTGGATGTGTTGAGTASTTAGATGTGAGACATCGCATGAACTAACAAAATATACCTCAAAATACACCAGAATTGCTGGAAAAACTGCTCTACATTGTGAATTATCAAGCAGAKCTCTCCACCCCCTCTTTTTTTGATATTCCACTGAAAACTAAGTCATAGTGTAATTTTTTTTTTTTTACTTTGAGCACTATTTCTGTGAAGCCTGAAGTTACGTGCATACACTTGGTTTTAACGCTTCTAACAAACAGCAGCACCCCCTCTCTTCAACACACAGTTCTGAAGACCCCACTGCAAAGGGCATCCACATTTTCACTCCTTCAGGGTACTTTTTAATAAATGATTGAAACACCTTTTATTTTCATAATCAATACAAATTAAAAGCCAAGCATATTTGAGGATTAGTTGGTTTAACAATTATGACAGTTTTATAAAGCAGCAAACCAAAACTGTGGAGCTTTATATGTGGAATACTATGATTATCTTAGGTTGTGCTTGCATTGGCAAGTAAGTCAGTGTGATAGGAACAGATCAGAAGAGAAAAAAATTTGGCACTGAGATCCCTAAATCTATGTCATACTGTTCATTGCTGCACCTGCTTGCCCTTTTCCAACCAGAGGCTCTAAGTCTGAGACAGGCTTAGCCTGGGAACATATTGTCTGAGATCTGGGGTGCTCGCCCAAGGTTTTCAGGTTGCCATGAGCTGGTGTCACAACTTCATCATAATTAGATAAAATTCTGATAGCCTTAGCTATGTTCAAGAAAATACTAGCACTGAGGAGATTCTCTATCAGTCCTAACATCCCTCTCCACAGAGAGAAACAGCCCCTTTCAGAAGGAAATTCACACCGCTGTGAAACACCTGCCAGAGAGGTGTATAGCGTGGAATGCACATCTCGCTATATAAACTATGGAAGTTCAATCAACTAGCCTAGTTATCTAATAACTTGAAAATCGAATTTAGGAAGCATACATCCAAATAGCTCCTCCTTCATTACTATATCATTTTTATGTTTTAATTAGTGTTAAACCAGTTGCAAAATAATAGTGACAGTGTTCATACAAACTGGTAAACAGTATTTATTTTAAAAATTAATTTTCTTTACAAAAAGATTTTTAAAATATGGAATGATCAATCATATATAAAAAGAAGGAAAAGAAAGGATAGTAATTTAAAGGGAAAGAAGAAAACAGTACAATGAAATGTTCAGAACACTGGGCGAAAATGAACAAGGAATTATGTTAACCCAAAATGTTTCTTTCTCGAATACAATCTATTTTCGTAAATTCATACATGTTTTTAGCTTTTCATTTTTCTTTTTAGTCTAGGTAATTAAACATACTTAATTAAATTCAAGTTTTACATTTTTACATTTTCACTATACGTTTTCTTGTTCTTTTAAATTTTCTGTCACATTTTGTTCATTTTACTTGACTAAATTTTCAGATAATTTAATCCCTGTAAAATTTATCTTTATTATTTATTGGAAAATTTTGTCCCACTTCTTTCAAAACACCAATTTTAAATTGTATGTACATCTACAGACAGAATTTGTTTAGTTGTTATAGAAAAAATTTTATGTTCAGTCTTTTACAGTTAAAGTAGTGCTAGAGGRGTGTTCATACTCATTCTAATGTTAAAAAAATCTGTACTTTGGTGAAAAATTGTATACCATACACATTTGAGACCTATTATTTTCAATAATAATGAGATAGAAGTATTCATTGCAGACTAGAAATAACTTACTTCAACAGTTTGCCATGGTAGAGTTCATGCTGAGTGTTGAGATGCTGACAACAAACAAAGAAAACAAATACAACTGGCTCTGTTCTAGTAGATGGCATTCATCAAAATAGTATATTTCCAAGACACAGTATTATTTCTCCTCAATCTGCAAGTTCAAGGTAGCATCTTAACACAAAACAGAGTCAAACAAATATTTCTCTTAACTGGCAGCACTGTTCAATTCCCACCTCTGCAATAAATCTAAGCTATTTTAAGAACACTTCTTCAACTTTCACATCATATTTAAGTTTCAGATGTCATCCATGGGTTAGTGGGAATGCGCAAAGCTAACTGAACTTGAGTTAAAAATCTTTTCTAAAGAAATGTGCTTTTTTCAGCCAGACAAATGTTCCCTCTCATTTATTTTTCCAGATTACAGCACAGTGTTTTGGTAATAAGTATGGGTCAGATCTTCAATGAGTGTAAATCAGAGGATTTCTTCCAAGTCCTAGCTAGTTTTGTTCCCAGCTAAGAGAGTGATTTACACTATCTTGGGACTTTTACAGTTTGTGTATTTTACTGTTCCCTTCTCAAGTAATATTCAAAGTAACACTTCTCATATTTTTAATACTGTAATGAAATGAGAAGATGGAAAATTCTAATGAATTAGGCAGAAATAATATGAAAGGTTTGGGAATAATTAGAAGATTCTGCAAACATAACATTTTTTGAAGGAAAATGGGGATTTTCAAAATTATGGAAATTATAATGCTTCAAAGAACACCTACAAAAACTGAGCTACCAAAATATTTAACTGCTTGAAAAGCAGTAACTTGTGGCCACATCCATACCAGCACAGCAGTCCAGCTGACTTCATGTTGTGGGACTGGCTCTGCTTAAGCAGAACTACTCAAAGACTGATAGTTGTATTAGCACCTTTAGTCTACTGCAGGTGCTGGAATACATACATAAATAGTGGGTATGACAATGAAGGAAGATTTTTGAAAAAAGCTTTGCATATTTTTGAAAAAATGTCTGATAACTTTTTTAATCACTTACAAACTCAATCTTCTTTTCACAAGGCTAATCTAACCCAGCACATTTTGATTCAGCAATGTAGTCCATGCGATGGAGGCAATTGCCACTACAGATTACATGCTGCCAGTGGCTACTGCCATGCCTACCCTAGAGACAAGATAGTCACCTCAGCTGGGCCATGTTTTGTGTGAAGCACTCTGTAGTACTTATATAGCTTCTATGCTTTTTAACCTGACTTGTTATTGGTGTTATTTCACACGGAACAGTCATGTTTGGCACATATATTGGTTCAGATCCGCAAAAATTCATGTATCTCTCATCTCCAATCTGCTACATGAAAAATATTCATGTAGGTCCATCTTGCAAAATTGTTTTCCCTCATTACTATTTGTATCTTTTCCACTTAATTTCTATTTCTTGAACTTTAATGGTGAAGGTCCTAGAAGATATTCCACAAGGCATTTGTTCAGGGATATTCATCATTTCCTTCTGTTTCACAGAAACATTAAGCTTGATGCATTGAAGAACCATGTTTGCATTCCCTGAAGCTGGTTGTTAACRGATTTTTCTCTTTCCAAGTGGAGGACTATAAGCATATAGCAAGAATTCACATTAATTCTGAAGCTGGAATTCATGGGGATTTAGGCTAAGAAGACATCTAGTTTTACTCCAAAAGCAATGTAGTGAAAAAGGCGTCTCTAAAAGCCAGTATAACCTTCCTGTCTTAAATAACTACTTTAGCATAGAAGTGTCCTTGTAGAGGYATTTCTGTATGATTATTTAAAGGAGCCCAGGTGAACAACTTAAAGTAGGCCTCTAAGTTTTAGACAGGTAATGATGGGTAAGATGAAAAGGCCAAATTCTGTGACCTTTTATTTTGTACTATTAAATCTTATTACAATTCTATTACTCTGGTCCTCAAGGTCTCTTAACTCTGCACAATATTCAAGTGCTGCTTTGTATTTRTAGTTCCTCTCACCTTTATGCCATCAGCAAATTTCATTAAAACATTTTTGCTTTTTGTGCCAGGGTCGTAAATGAATATATTAAATGACATCAATTCAGAACCAAGCTTCGAGAAACTCCACTGKTAACCTACTTACAGCCCAACATTTTCCTTTTCAGCATAGGATATTCTATTGTCTTTAGCCAAAGTCTTATACCATGTAAAAAGTTTGTATTACTTTGAATTTTTTTAGGCCAGAAATATCAAAAATTTATAAACATTCAGAATTAAATGTTGGAACACATATTTCTGAAAATTAGCAAAAGGATATTTAAAGGATCTGGTCAAGGACCTCAGGAGTGCAATTCAGTTGTCTACACATGGGCATCTAGTGCCCTGACTCTCACCTGTGCAGTATGTCATGTCTCCATATGGACATAGAGGGTCCCTTAGGATATGTCAGATGACACAGCTGCTCAGGCAAATGATTTGGGCCCTTTGTTAATGTATTTATTGAGTGTAGGCAGTAAGGTTTTGGTAAAAGGAGGACTGCAGGTGTGGCTTCTCTGAGATGAGGCCTGCCCTGTGCAGACATGGCCAGGTCAGGCCAGTTCCGCAGCAGACTCACCACAGGCCAAAGCTGAGCCCGTCAAGCCGAGCTAATCATGGCTCTGTGAAAACATATTTAAGTTAGGTCAGAAAATGGGAGAGAAGGGAACAAAGGAGAAACAAGAGGAAACACCAAATTCAAAGGAGGAGGAGGTGCTCCATGGTGAAGCAAGCACGTGCACTTCTCTCCCAAAGGGACTGAGGCTCATGAAGGACAAATGCTAGAGCCCCTTGAAGGGATGACAACCCACAGAGGTCCTGCTATCAGASCAGGTGCTTCTCAGGAGGCTCTGTGGCCAGCAGATGAGCCCACACTAGAGCCAGTATTACAGTAAATTACAATTTAGGGCCAGTGTGTTCATTACTAAATGGAAGGAAATCCTTCTCTGAATCCCAGGGACTTCACTCTATGAGATATATATGAAATAGAAAAGGAAACAGTCTGTATCATCACAGCACAGAGCTGAAATGGTTTTACTGAATGTTTAAGTCAGATACCTACAATCATTGTATAGGTTCCCCACAGTCACTCCAAAGGACTGGGGGAAGAGTCTGTGGCTTGGCTTTCATTGACTATGCAGGGCACATAATGATTTGGTTAGACCTGATGCCTTTTTTTTTACAGCTAAATTTAGCAGGTTATTGTGGACAATGACCACAAAAGTCCCATCTGAAATATATTTGAAATTTTATATGCCTACAATACAGAGCATATGGCTAAGTTAATAGATCACAGTACTCAGTATTACTTCACTCTCTAAGTAGCGATACATTACACCTGCTGGTATTACACCCACCATTTTGGTGAAAATGAGTTATGATTTGCATCACGAACTATGATTGCTGCTTCAAAAATAGACCTATAATGGTCATATTCGCCATTTTCTCTTAGAAAAGAATTCAAAGCTCTTAAATGCTACAAAATAGAGTATTTTAAGTTTTTCTTAGAATACTACTACTTTGCAGAATTAAATGGGGTATTTCAAGTTTTTGATCTATGTTTAGGCCAGCTGTGGTAAGAATACAAACCAGGCAAAATGTTTCAGAGCACCTGTGCAATAAAAATACACTACGCAAAGATARGTACTAGTCAAGAGGGATAGACAAGAGACCCTAAATGAAGGTCTCTTGAGTAACCTTGCAAAAGTTACCTCTTTGGGATAATTCATCGCTTTCCCATTGTCTTGGTTTAACCTCAGTTGGCAACAAAGTACTATGCAGACAGACACTTGCTCACACCTCACCCCACACCTTTGTGGGATAGGAAGGAGAACAAAAAAGAAAAAGGTAAAACCCAGAGTTTGGGATAACCACAGTTTAATAGTTGAAATAAAATAAAATAATAAAATTAATAAGAATAATAAAATAGTAATGAAAAGAAAGACAACAAAGAGAGAGTGAGAAGTAAAACACAGGAAAGGCATGTGATGCACAATACAGTTGCTCACTACCCATTGGCTGATACCCAGACTGTCCCTAAGCAGCGATCGGTGGCTCTCAGCAGTTTATATACTGGGCATGACATTCTATATTATGGAATATCCCTCTGGCCAGTTTSGGTCAGCTACCCTAGCCATGCTACCTTCCATATTCTTGTGCACCTACTCACCAGCAGAACACGAGACACTGAGAAGTCCTTGTTTTAGAGTAAGTTCTACTTAGCAACAGTTAAAATATCAATGTGTTATCAACATTGTTCTCCTAGTAAATCCAAAACACAGAGCRCTGTACCAGCTACTGTGAAGAAAGTTAACTCTGTTCCAGATCAAACCCGGATACCCATGATTAGTGAGATGCTGTCTAGAGAAAGAAAAAAAGATACATAAGGTTCTAGCATCTGGAYGGCCACTTAGCTCAGGATGCACTGTTGAGCTAAATGGGATTAAAAATCTTTTTTAAGACACACATCAATTAAAGGGGAACAAACAAACCCTATTTTTCACCATTCACTCATTAMAGTACAGCCCAGGAAATAGGGTGTCTGACATTGTTTGAGTGCAGCTCCAATTTCACAGAAGAGTCATTTCAGGATCAAGTTGCTCCTTAGCACTGTTCTTCTCAAGTGTCACTCACTTGTTGAGGATAAGTCATGGCACAAGAAGGAATGGGAAAGATCTTCACTGATCCTAAATAGTGATGGGCAATGTGTCAGCACCACACTAGTATCACAGTTTTATGGGTAACAGATACTAACATACTTCAGTACTAGTTCTATTCTGATATCACTGTATTTGCAGTCTTTTATCTAAAAACTCCTGCCCTAGTGGCCCAAACTTCCTGGGACTCTTCTGCCACCCTTTCCACGTCTCCATTCTAGGCCTATAGCACTCTGGAGCTATTTTGCAGGAGTGTTATGGAGTAGGCAGGGAAAAAGCTCCCTTTTGCTTTCACTGCCACCTCACTCAGCAGACCTCCTTGCAGSTCCTGTACAGCAAAATATCAAAGGTAAAAAGAGCCTGTATATGTGCAGCTTCACTGGATGGACAGTGAACTCCAAGGAGGACTGGTTGAGGAGACAAGTTGGTTGGTATAGGATATTCACACATGTGAATTTCAGAGTGGGTGATAAAAAAGCAGTCCTAGAGCTTCCAGCAGCACATKTTACTGAAATCTTCCCTGTGAAATGAAATCTATCAAAAGTTGCCTGTAAGTATTTAGTGAGGCAAGATCAATAGTAGAGTGAGGAAATGCATCACTGAAGAGAGATAGCTCACCTATTCTACATAGTTTCCCAAAACTCCATCACCCTTTTTTGGAAAATATTTCATATTATAAAATGTGCCGATAACATGATTTTTTCCCTTTTCATTRTAACACTATACAAAGTCCAAACTTTATAATCTATTTCTAAGTCTCTATTTTCAAAGTATTTTCTCTATGACAATTGATTACTTTGGATTCTGGGAATTCCTTGGATTCTTTTGATAGCTAGCAACCTAAAGAAGAGTCTTTTAAGTACAGAAATTGACTAATTTCTTTAAAAAAGACCAAACACAACAAAACCCTCAAAACTGGAACAAAGCATTTCCATTTTTTCACAGTTATTTTTCCAGTGAAGGGAAATGGAAGAAGTTCTTAAATTCACTCTCATTCAAATTGAAAACTTTCTTGAATTATCAAAATTTCTTCCAGAAGGGATATTCAGAATGTCAGTCAGCTCTGCCTGAAAGTACCTTTCTGAATTCATTCAACCACAGAAGCAAGTCTGTGATTCTTTCCAAAGGTTCTGAAAAGCTGTATTGTATTTTCACTTTAAAATGCACATTAAAGCATTACATGTGCTCCAATGTGCATTCTCAGCAACAAAAATGCTTTTAACCCTCAACTTTTAAAAGCAGCTGCAGGGATTTGGTCCCCAGAGAAGACAGTCTTAAAAAGGCCAACAGAATTTCTAGGTTCCTGTGGGAACTTGCCAGGCTTGTTTGAATTTTCTCTGGGGTCTTTCATACAGTTCAGCTGAGGAAAGCGCAATTTGTTTGTTATGTTTGCTGATCATTCTTTTTTAACCAATTCAGCAAGTACAAATAGCGAAATAAAATGGAATAACCATCCCACRTAGGAAACACTTAAAGTGCACACACTTCCATTCTACAATTTCATGTCCAAAAATTATATTAATCAGAATTCTCCCTGCATGTATAAGGAATAAGAATTATAAAATTTTTCTTTCCCTCAGAATTTAACATTCACTATGGCTTGCTAGACTGAGTTAGGTTTCTCTATTCATCTCTCAAAAGAAACAGCCAGAAGGAATTGTGGATTAGCTGAAGCTATTGGTCACCCATGTCACCAAGGTACCTTAGTCAATAGCAAACTTTCAGTTATGTTCTGTGTAACCATGAGAAGAGATTAAAAAATCTATAGGAAAGTACTTAAAAATCTTTTATTTCCCCCCCAGGATTTGGAATGATACATTAATTGCTTTAGCACATAATCAAAGTCGGTATGAACACTGCTTTAGTTTTCATCTGTGAAATACAACACAAACTGCTTCATGGGAAGTKCTTGTGATTATTTATTTGGAGTGAGGGAGACAAGCCTCAACTAAAACTATAATCCTATTTCAAGACATTGAGCAAACACATAACCAAACAGCCCCTGATGCAATTATTTCTCACTGAAAGTAAATAAAATAGAAAAGACCTGATAATTAAAGTGGTTATATGAGTTACTAAGCACAGTCAGACATTCATTCAGAGGCAGGAATAGAACTTAGATTGTCAGGTCTTGGTCCAGCACCCAGATGTTGTTTGTAGAATACTCATTTTTTTCTTTAACGTTTTCTTCACTGCTTTAAAAAATGCAGTTATAAGACTCTCATCAGAGAGCATTTTCACACTAAATTCTAAAAG
Organism: Amblyornis subalaris; assembly: GCA_018881555.1. Taxonomy (NCBI): domain Eukaryota; kingdom Metazoa; phylum Chordata; class Aves; order Passeriformes; family Ptilonorhynchidae; genus Amblyornis; species Amblyornis subalaris. The sequence continues at coordinate 8,829,558 of JACAXG010000018.1, read as the reverse complement.
CTCTAGCATAGTTAGAGGGCAACAATAACTAAAGTTTAGCTTCAATTTTAGATAAGATTGGAAAGAAAGCCAGGAGACACTCTTTAGTTTATCCTTGTGTCTAACATGGTCCATTCACTAGCATGCTATGGCTTCTACCTTCAGCTCCCAGCACGGTTTTTGCAGTATCCTAATATGAAAATGCAAGTATAAATTTAACTGGATTCCCATCACAAAAGATGGAATACTCTTTTACTTTAAAAAAATAAAGTATTATTAAAAATAAAATATTGCATGGTTTTAAAATATTTTCCTTCYTACCGAAGGCAGAGATTTCAAATAAATCCATTTCCAGGGCAAGTAATAGTTAAAATTCTGAGTTAAATGATACAGAAATATCTAACATATTCCAGACCCCACGGACAAAGATTCTCCAAACTAGTTAAAGTTAGGAAAAGGTATGTTTAATGACAGCGCTGGGGCAGCTACGTGCTCAGACGTAGTGCCGATTTCTAAAACAATACACAATCCATTTATCTACAACAGTCTTGAATATTCAAAATACAAATACATAGTCATAACATAAACACCTCCCATCTCCCGCTTCCTATGATAATTAGTTTAATGTCATTAAGCATGCGTACTTCACTCCTTAAATGAGTCTGGGGTCTATTTTGAATTGAGGAATGGGCTATTTGATGAAGTCAGACCGTAGTCTTCGTCCCTGACCCTTCTACTTTTGCACTTTTACAATTGATTTGACCCTGAGATCACCATGTTCCACCCTCCCCGTTACTCATGAGCAGATTCCTCAAATAGAGTAATTAATACATGTCTCTTTTCCTTCTGATCTCTCTAATTCAGTTTCTCTATTTCTCATGTGGGTACAGCTGAACAAACTTCTAGTGACACATAGTCAGTCAGAGGCCTTCTCCTAGTTTCTTTCTCAGCTAATTATTAACTTCTTAATTAACTCCATCTGAGTTTATCTACTGCTTGGCTAAAATTATCTCCTTTTAACTTAAAACTAAATTCTTACTAAATTCTTACAAAATTTGTGTTTCAGAGCAATAGCAATGTATTGGAATGCTAATAATTGTAACTAGAATAGAAATGGTTCAGAGCCATTATAACTTGAAAAATTACTTGAAAAATAACTTCCCATTATAACTTGAAAAATATGATCTTGTCCTGCTAATAAAAGTAAAAGTGTAAATGCCTTAATCAATGACACAGTGATATGTTTCACTTCAGCTTTGCAAATGTTACTGTAGTCATCGTGGAATTCACTATTTCATAGTCAGCCAATAAAAGATGCATCACAACTTTCTGTATCCTTCCCTCTCCCCCAGTTATGCATACAGTATCTCTAACAGATTTGTGAATATAACAATCTCCTCAAACTGCATAATTTAGTTTTATGGCACAGTCACTATGTCAGACTAATACTAAATACACTTTTTTAATGTTTATGCCTACTACCTTGGCCCAAAAATAAGAATGCCTACCAATGTGAAATAGGTCAGTTTCAGATGTGATTTCTATCAAAAATAAAGAAAAATAACTAACTTTTCCTTATGAAATGTGTTATAAATCATTAGGGAAAACWTGAAATACACAATGTAACTGAAGAAAGAACATTTTTTCATTATATGTCAACAGTTGCATAACAAGAGATTACAAATCCACCAAACTAAATTACTAAGTACAAACTAAGTGAAGTAATATAAAACAAATAAATTATGGTGCTGTCATCATACAAAGATAAGCACTGCTAGTTTTTAGGGGTGAGTTGAAGCCACATTTTTGTTTTTAAATTCTGTTGAGGGAAAAGATGGGGATAATGAAGTGACAGTAAAAAGATGCTGTGGTGTAAGCAAGGCTAGAAAACAGGATTAGGAAACACATCAAGAAATTTTGCACAAATCAAGATTTAGTTAACTTTTGCTAGAAAACATTGAACTACTTTGCAAGGTAAAAAAAATCATGTAAACAGAAGATCAAGACAGTCTAATCTGATTATTGGGAAAATTCCCACCTTTTTGAATAGAGCCAGGAAAATTACAAACTTGTACAGCAGAAATGTGGGCGTTTTTTCTTAAGAAGAAAAAGCATATGAAGTTATTGATAGAAACCAAAACTCAAATCTGAGGACCCTAAAAGTAGAGGTCATTAGATAGCCGAGAACTTGTACGAGTTCTAAATACAGTTACAGATAGAAAAGTGCAGTAAYGAGAAGAGAGAGCTTGGAGATTGTTACAACTTGATTATCCATGGCTCTGGACAAAGAGCAATAGAGTCACCGACTAAGCACATCCATGAGTGGAAAGGTATATAATTTGTTATATTATCTTAGGAAGCCACCAACTCCTTGATCAAAATACCAAAATGTTACACTGCCTCCTTGGTGTGAAGACTGAAATCGTGATAAGGCGACATGATGGTTTTTGCTGCTAGTGCCACGACATCTGAGAACAAAAGACAAACAAGGAGGGGTTTGAAGCAATCTGTATTTTTTTGTAGCTCGACAGGGTTTTAGTATGTCACTAAAGTATGCATAAAGGATTTCTTACAGTCACTTTGTCAGCTCAGAGAAGAGTAGAAAGAAGCCTTAAAATTTGGAAGAAAACATGAGRACACTCTAAGTAGGGCTAGATCAGCTAGTTGGGATAGGACGTCTTCAACAATTTCATTAATAAAACCACAGCCAATTCAACAGTTGCTATKATTTCATAAACACCAAATTTAAAATAGTTCTTCTATCCCAAAAGAAATTATGTTCCACAATTCATGGAATACATAGACCATAGCAAATAGAGAATTAATTTTTAAAGTATTATTTATGCTTCACCTGTTGGAGCAGCATAAGGAGGCACCAACTAGAGTAATGAGAAGGTGCAAAAGAYGGGGAGGAATTATATTGAATGATCAAAGAGGATATAATGAAACACTATGGAATCAGTTTAAGAACGTGAAAAAAAAAGAATCTCTAAAGACTTTGTTGTCGGTGAGTTCTAACAAGCAATATAATAAACAGGAAACAATAAAAGGTATAAATGTTTCCACTTGMGGTATTTAGAACAGGAAAAATATTAGCACAGCAAATACTTACTAGGGGAAACGATTTACTGAATACAGAGAGAACCTGGCAAGCTGGAAAGCTGGATTCTAACCTAAATATAAGTTGCTGTCATCTTGCAAGAGTGCAGACAAGATGCTTTATTTATTCTTGCTCTGTAGGCTTATATTAGGAGCTTTATAAGTTTTAGACTAGAGGTTCTCTTTTAACATGTGCTTATAGCATGCCCAACACAACACAGCTTCAATCTTGTCTTGATCTGTGCCTCTTTGTAGCATGGAAATAATGAACATTCTTTTCAATTATTTTATAGAGCAGAAACTTGATATAGTGAGATTTTGGGATTTCTAGGCTTTATATCTTTTAACATGAAAACTCAGGTAAAATATTATCAGCAGCAGTGGTATAAATTAGTTTATTATAATTAGTGGCATAATTAGTTTATTAGTATTTATTAGTTTAAATATAGACTTGATAGAACAGAGTTGATRAGACTAGCCTATAGGAGTAGCTACAGAATATATGCTTCTTCCRGCAGGGAAGATGATGTTTGACACTTCGGGATTCTGCTTGAAAGAATACCACTGGCAACAGTCCTGGAGAAAAGAGGGGTCCAGAAGAGTAGTTTGATTTTTGTGGACGAACTCTTCCAAGATCAAGAGCACTTAATTCCAAATTGCAGAAAATCAAGCAAAGAAGGCAGGAGGCCTGCTCGGATTAGCAAGGAGCTTCTGACTGAGCTCAGATATCAAAAGGAAGCACACAAGAGGTAGAAGAAAGTTCAAATCACTCAGGGGGAATATAGAGACAATGACTGCTTGGTCACACAGGGACCACGCAAGGATGTGGTCATGAGAGTCAAAGCCCACCAGGAGAGGAATGTGAAGAGTAAAAACAAAAGCTTCTACAAGTACAGCAGCAGCAAACAGGAGATGCGGGAAAATGTGGGCCCACTTCTGCATGGAGTAGGAGAGATGGTAAAAAAGGACATGGAAAAAGCTGAGGTATTCCATGCCTTCTTTGCCTCAGTCATCAATGGGAAGATTTGCCTACAGGAATCCCAGGGCTCTGAGAACAAYAGGAAAATCTGGAGCAAGGAAAGTTTACTCTCTGTAGAGAAGCACTGAGGGAGGTGACCAATGTCACTGGAAGGCCACTTCTGGTTATTTTTGAAGGGCTGTGCCAACTGGGAGAGAGGGGGGATCCCTGAGGCCTTGCAGAAAGAAAACATTACTCCTATTTTGGAGAATGGAAAGAAGGAAGATTTGAAGAACCTCAAAGTGATCAGGCTCACCTCAAACCCTTGGCAGATGATGGAACAACTAAATGTGGAAGCCACTTTCAGACATATGCAGGACAGAAAGGCGACTGAGGTTCAGTCAACATTGCTTTACCAGGGTCCTGACCACTATGAAACAACTAGTCCAGTGGCCAAGGAGAGAGCAGTAGACATTGTTTATCTACATTGTTTATCTTCACTTTAGTCTCCTATGATATTCTCATAGACTAACTGATGAAATATGTTCTTAATAAATGAGCAGTAAGATGAGTTGAAAACTGACTGAACTTCTAGGTTCAAAGGCTTATCATTAGAGAATGAAGTCCAGCTGGAGGTCAGCCACTTCTGATATATCCAATGGGTCAATACTGGGGTAACACTGCTTATCATCTTTATTAATGATGTAGATGATGGGACAGAGTGTACCCTCAGCAATTTTGCAAATTGCACAAGACTGCRAGGGGTACCTGATACACCAAAAAGTTGTGCTGTCATTCAGAGGAACCTCAGGAACCTGGAAAAATGGGCTGACACAGATCTTACGAAATTCGGCAAAAAGAAAGGCCAAGTCCCACACCTGGAAAGGAAGAACCCCATGGAAAAGTACAGGGACCAGGTGACTGGAGGATGGCGTTGATGGACAGCAAGCTGAACATGAGTCAGCCGTATGTCCTTAGCTTGGGGAAGACAAAGTTCAGGAATTCAATCTGTGTCTACAAATAACAGACAGCCTCTCCTTCCTGCTACCTTGGGAATGGTCAAGAGTAAATGGCCACAAACTAAAACACAGGAAATTCTATTTCAGCATAAGAAAAAATATTTTTATTCTGAGGATGATWGAACACCAGAACAGATTGCCCAGAAAGACTGTGTAGTCCCCATCCCCAGAGACATTAAAAGATCATCTGGATATGGCCTTGTTCAACCAGCTCTAGTTGACTCTGCTTGGAGTAGGTCGGTTGCACAAGAAAATCTCCAGAGGCCCCTTCCAACCTCAGCAATTCTCTGATTCTGCATTTTATGCAGCTATTACACTCCGAAGGGTAAGAAGCATAGAAAGACAGTTCTTCAGCTCCAGTGCTTCCAATGATATTAAGTAAATTTACATTTGATGAGGGTCTGGCTGAGAGCTTTAGAGCATTAGATGGAACAATTCTCATATAAGCAAAACTAGCAAACAGCATAAGAAAATGCRACTGAGTCAAAGAGACTGCTGACATTTAAAGCATGCTTCTTAGAGCAAGCATTCCGGTTTAAGGAAGGAAAAGTGAACTAGTGATTACCATTAATGAGAATGGTGAGAAAACATAAAGGAGTGTTGGAGAAAGTGTGTGCTTGTGGAAAGATGTGAAGTAGAGATATCCTACACTCCCCAACTTAGCAGAAACGCAAAATGTTTTAAAACGGATAGCATAATGCMTCCAGAGAAACAGTCAGAATGCCGGAAGAAAGAAGCCAAAAGACAATAATACTTTAATGWTAAGAAGGACAGGAGGGGGTCAGAGCCATTTCATCTAATATGCTGTTGTTTGTTTTAATCTTTATTTCTAATTTGCCTTTCCTTTAACATTCATGGAAATAGCCAAATGCTCTGCTTCTCCCATTAAGGATTCTGAGATATCACAGGACAGCAGAAGAAATTCAGGGAGTAATGCAAACTCAACATAAACTTAGCAGCCGTATATGTTCAAAGGAGACAACTTCTTCCTTCCTGTATTCTAGCTGGCCTATGGAAACAGACTGTAAATCCCTCCTGTCATTCATTTCCAAAGTTAGTATTGATATGAGGCACTATGCAGTGCAGCAAATCAGGAGATTAAAATCATTTAAAAGTTAAAGCAGTTCACTGACAATTCTCCATCATCTGTGTACTTCAAACATGAGAATTACTTCACAAATTCTCCTAAAATCCTTCTCTTCAGATTCCTTCCTATTTCCTTGTCAAATACATTAAATTTTATTTCTAACTTTTAAACATATATATCTATAATAAAGGAATTTAGAACATAAATTTATTTTAATCCTTTGCCTTTATTTCTCTTGATGAGCTGAGAATTTCAAGAGAACATAAAAATTTGACAAGGTAAAAGGGGCAGTCACTGAACTGCAAATAAAATATCATGCTAATAATTTGGTTTTTTCTATTCTTGATTCCATCTGCAGACAGGAAGAATGAGGTGAGACAGTTGGGATTAACTCAAATTAAGTTTCCTTCTTGCTTAAAATAAGTGAGGTCTATGTACTGAAGCATTGCCAACATAAAAATAAATACAATCTACCTTAATTTGACTTTCAGCAAAACATTGTTGCTGACAACAATGATGCTTGATAGATACTAGTTGATGTTTCTCACAGCATAAGTATCTCACTGAAATTTTCATAAATCTTACTCTTTTTTTMCTTATTAAAGCAATAAAGTAGTTGAAGGCTCTGGGGAGGGTTTGATGCCATCTTCATGGCACAGCTAAAGGGGAAAAAATGCAATCTGTGTGGGCTTTTAATATTTTAGTGTGCCCAAACTTTAAAATCACAGTAATAACTAATACAGTTTATAGGAAATAGGAGAAGTTTATGAAAATATACTCTTTATCAACAGCTTTAGAAGCATCTCATTTTTCATTAGAATAATAGCTAAAATTTGACCTCTGAAGTTCTTTTCAAYTTACAGCGAAAAATTTGCTTTCTTTCACAGACTTATCCTTACAAAGCAAGCACACAAATCATCTGTTACTAATTATTATTTATTTGTATCACAGTAACACTGAAAGGCCCTCACACAAAGCAGAGSTTCCGTTGTACTTTATGCTGGAAAATGCATTCAAGGAGACAGTCTCTGCTTCAAAGACTTTACAGACAAGGCAAACACATTCTTTCCTCTGAAGATTAGAGATGAGGTATTGTATCACAGAACAATCATTTCTCTACATTACCCAAAAAATCTTTGATAGACACAAGAATTAAAATCAGATATTCTACTTATAGTCTTAATTCTTTGATTGCTGCTTCATTTTCAAGTACAAAATACTCCCTGGATAGTGGGCCTAACCATGAAGGCTACAAGGTAACTTTCTACACACACAAGTAAATCTTTTGTACCTGTTTAATCTATGACCAAGATAGAAAATCTCCTCCTAAGCTGGAGAATGATAAAATGCATTTTGGAATTCTGTTAATACGCATAAAAAACTTATTTTTACCCTAATAATTCACACCATGCATGTTTGGATTTATGCTTTGTGGGAATTAAGTTTTGCACTATTTCTTCTGTGATGAGCCCTGTTTCACAAAATCTGTGTTATTGATTTCCTAACAGGTTGAATATCATTGGAAAATACTGATATAGGGTTTCCTTTCCTGTGTATGAGATGCCTTCAGTATGCATGAAATAATGAATAGATTGTAAAAGACTTTCCAAATTGTCTATTGATCCTAGTGCAGTACACAGTAGGGACGCAAAATTGATGAAAACTTGAGTGAAACTAAAGGAAAGAAGATCCAGAGCTTGAATCTTTGTAAAACTCACAAAAGAAAATGAGTGACAGCACGTTTTCTCCAACATATCCCCCAAATGGCTGAATGTATCTGAGCTATCATTAATATTGAGATCCTTTTTTTTCCACCCCTACTGCATTAGCAGGACCTGGGAAACAAATCATGGAGGTAGAGGTAATCAATTATTACATTTATCCAAAATCAAATGCAGGATACTCTGCACCAAATACCAGTTGATCAGGGCCATGTCCAGACAACTTCTGAGTATCACCAAGGAGGATGACCACAACCTCACTGAACAACCTGTTCAAGAGCTCTGTCACTCTCACAGYAAAAAATTCTTTTCATGTTTAAGCAGGATTTCATGTATTTCTGTTTGTGACCATTTCCTTTTGTAACTGTATGGGACACACCTGAAAAGCGCCTGTCTCTGTCTGCTTTACACCCTCCCTTCAGATATTCATATGCGTTGACAAGATTCACCCTTCTGGAAATGCCAGTCCTGCTCGTAGAGACTGAGGAGAAGGCGGCATTCAGTACCTCAGCTTTTYTGAGTCCTATGACAGCAGATACCCTGCCCCACTCAGCAGCTGGCACACCTTTACCCTAGCCTTCCTTCTGCTGCTTATGTTACCTAAAGAAGTGTGTGTGTTTGTGTGTTTCTCCTCATTAGGTGTTTCTCCTGATTCATTTTTTCTCATATGTGATGTTTAGTCTGAGAATATTTCCTCTGCAGTGAAAACAAGCAATTTAACCTATGATTTTTTTTTCCCAATATTGCCACAGTATCTTACAGTAAAAAAAACCCCAATATACTACCTTTTCAAGATTCATTTACAGCATTTTTGTATTTTTATAAAGTTCTAATTCTACACTGATATTAAAAAGAATTCTCAAAACAAATSTCTTCAAGGCTGCTTGTTTTAAATCTCTGATTTGTTCCGTCAGCCCAGAGATGAAGTCATGTTAGTAAGTTTGTTGAAACAAAGATGCCACATTAAATGATATTTCTTCAACTTTTTTGGCATGGCTGAATTCACTCAAAACTTTACTTTCTTCATTAAATTTGTCCAGATAAATTGAAGACATTTTGAAAACAGACTGCAGTTAGGCAGCAAATAATCAGAGGCACACTAGAATTTTTGACATAAAAATGTATTTGTTTCACACTTTTATGTCAAAAAAGTGCCTGCATTCCTTTTATTCAGTTGTACTTTTTAGCACTTAAAATGTGAATTTCATTTATTTTGAAGTCTGTTATAAGAAATTTACAGAGACAAATGTGTTTTTTATATATATATATATATGCTTTAAAAATTAATGAGTCRTAAGAGAAGAGGTGTGTCAAAAAACCCCAAACTTTAAATGAAGGTGAGAAGAGGACAGAATGAAATCAACAAGAGACATGAGTTTCATATGGAGATAATTACGAAGAAAAAGTAGAAACATTACAGAGATCACTAAGTTATTGATGTTAAAATAGGTGAGACTTCAGAAGACAGCTGGAGTTATCCTAACAAATCTGAATTTTTCCCTCAAAATTAATAGAAATATACTCATACTCTCATAGAACTCCGTGTTGCCTGGTACCTAACACTATGAGATTACACCTGTGCTTCATCATTATTCCATTTTGTAGATCATCATTTTGCAAGGAATGGAAGTCGGACTCACCCTGTAGTTCCCAGGTTTTCCTTTAAGTCCTTTTTTGTCAGATAAAAGTTACGCTGGCAACCTGGCTGTCTTCCAACAGCGCGGCTTTTTGTAGTAGATAGCTTACACAAGTTCACCAGAAATTCGGCAATTTCCCACCTGAGTTCAGGCTCATGGCTGAATGCAATACGGTCCTAGAGAGTTACCCACATTTGTTTGACATTATGTCACCATTGGATAAAATGTACAAAACTTCTCTCCCTAGGAAAAGCTGTATGGATTATATGTCAGCTTGCTTTACTTTTCCTAGCTTCTTTCATTCAGGAATTCATCACATAGACGTAGGTTTAGTATTTGCGGTGGAAAGCATTTTTGTTCACAAACATATGCACTGAAGTTCATAGAGTCTCAAACAAGTTGGTGAGTCTAAAGATATAAGTAGCATTAAGATTTGGGTTTTTTTCAGGACAAGAGGAAATGAACCAGGATTCACACTGTCATATTAATATAACCAAATCTCTAAGTGAAAAGGGAGATTTATCCTCTAGGTATGCTTTAAAAGGAAGCAGCAGCTATCACTGCGTGCTCAGTAACTTGTAAGTCTGAGGAGGCTTAGCAGATCATACCCCTCAAAGGAGGAAGGCAGTAGGTGCCTAGTTTCTGGATCCCTGAGTTAGGGCTGAATTGCTGAACTACCAGGATTGAGATACTTCTGACAACTGCAGTAACAGCGATTTAAGCATCTGGACAACTTTAAGGTCAAGAACTGAAGTGCTTACAGATTACAGACCTGTCAAATATAAGAAAGAGCTCTGTGGGAGCTCTGGACCTCACAGGTTTAGACTAAGACTTCAAAATATGCTGCTCTTCCACTTCAAGTACTTAAATTCTTTCTGAGATCCTGCCTTTGGAAACTGTCAAAAATTGCGTTGAGTTTAGCCAGCAATTACATCTTTTTGAAGTAACCAAGAATTTATAATTCCCAGAATAATTTATGCATTACTATCCTGTAAAAAAGGTCTAAWACTCAATGAGAATTATATTTTATGTTGTATATTGCTTAACTATGCTTGCAATACAATACTCAACACAAGTGTATCTGACAGACCTCTACAGGTTGTATTATCTGGTGCTGCAATAAACTACATAAGACTGTATCACACATTGTCTGTTTCAAAGGCATTCCTATAGTTTAAAATATGAGTTTTTCCAATGTTAACCTCTGCCTAAAACCACTAGCAACATATATCTACTAGTCAAACAGTGAATGGGTGTGCACTTGTTGCAGTATGTCTCAATTTTAATGTTAGCAAACTTGAAAATAAGTAAAATTCAAAAATCTTTTTCATAGTTTACATAATCTGAATATTTTGGTTTCCATTTCCTACAAATCTAAGGTAAAAGTTTCTGTCTGTGTGCTTCTCCTCTCCCTGTCTTTCAGTTATTCCACAATACTTTGAAGTGTACAAATCTGTTGACCATCTTTAAACTGTCCTTTGCTAAGAAATCTCCTGGGAGTTGTGGGAGCAGGTTTTTTCTACTGTGTTCAACAAATTTGTGAGTCAGTTCTTCTCATTTGTTTTGAATGTTTTGGAAAATTTTTAATGGAATGTTAAGAAMTCTTCTATGCTTCTTAATTAAAAAATAAGTAGAAAGTTTCCAAATAGTATATTATATATGTATGACCCATATACTTATATTTTATATGCATACACACTGTTTGTATTAGCAAAGTATTTCCTTATATTTTCCCTTCCACACCCTTATTCGGTTGTTGTTCCTCTGTATGTTGTCTGATTTTAAAATCAGAAATGGCCAGTTACATAAACAGCTCAGAAGTACTTTTGCCTTTTCATCACAATAAGAACCTAATCTGATTAACCCATTTTAACCTGATTGAATTGAGTACTATTTCAGAATGAATGCATAAATGATAACATTGTAATTTAAACACATATAAAATAGTAATTATTTTATTCCAAAAATTACTCATTAGCTCCTGCATTATAGCAAGACTTCTGACATTTGTTAAAGATGTTACCCACCTCAGAAGAACAAACCAAATAATCAGTTATAGCTTGTTCATTAATTCAAAGTATTATRGAAACTTGAAACTCTTATGCACATCAGACAAACCCACCAATTATGTGGTGACATTTTGTTCATGAATTCAAAATAGAATAGCAACCTGTCACTGATTAACTTTGTCAATACAGAATGTTTGCCTACAAAAGAACTCTAACTTGAATGTGAGCATCTATCCCTTTAAATCCTTGTCTACTAAGACAAAAAGTGATAAATTCTTTTTTGTCCTCTTTTTTTTGGAATGCAAACCTTGATTAAGTTACTAGTAGACAAGCTGATGGCATTTGAGTCCTAGGAACCATGACAATTTTCCAGTCTAGCCTCTGATATTCACACATTGTAGAAATTTCTCCATTATAATCCGTATAAACCCATATCTCCCTTTTTAGCTAGAACATCTCTTTTGTAAGACACTGGATTTATTTAAAGTTTTCAGGCAGTGAAAATCCACAACTTCCCTAGATAAGATTTYGTAAAGATTAATTACTTTTAGGAATATGTACTTTCCTTTTCAACCTTGAATTTATCTCGCTTTACCTTGAAATAAGATCCCTGGATCTCATTATACCTTTGCAGCAAAATTAAAGAGCTGCATTCTGCAGTATGCATCTTCCTTGTGAATGTGCTTATAGAYAGTRTTCAATAGGTTAACTGTATGTCACATGTATCTGGTGATACAGCTTCAAAATACATACTCTGCCCTACATTCTAATATCCAAGAATAATTTTATGATGATCACTTAGAATGTTGCTAGATCAGCATGACCTTCATATAACATTCAAATAGAGCACTTCTTAATGGAAACAATAACTTGATATTCACTTTTAGGCTTTGTTTGACACTGAATCCTGAAGTACTTGACCCTAAAATATTGACACAGTTGTTATCTACCTTCTTTTTGTATACAGTTTTCATTCAATATATACTGACTGCCATATGAAAGGCCTGCATGAGCACACAGTTGACAAGACATTGGCACTAATTGTTATCACACAGAGTTGAGAAATGGAGAATTGGATTGACTTTCTRTCTCAGTGAGGCAGGAACAAATTCATCAAAGATTGTCTGTTATCTCCGTAACTGTCAAAGGAGCTACAGATTAGGTCGGGAAAGATCAAAGACACAGTGCTTTGCTTTCAGTATCTTCACATCCATGTTCATACRCAAGGAGAAACACAGGTTTTTGCACAGCTTTTATGAAGAAAAATAACAGTTAAAAAGTAATATTCTAAAATAAGTATTGCTTTTAAGACAAATACAATGTTTCTGCATATTACCTTTTATATCTCTAATGGTATTTATTGGCCTAGTTTATATTAGTGAGTAATTTAGCACAACAGAAGAAGACCAGTAAATCAAAACCAGGTGGTGACACAACCCGGCATCAACACTCTGCACTGTCTGTGGTTTCACTTCAAAAAAGCTTTAACCTGGTCCCTGGACCAAACACCATCACCACATATAGGTTATAAAGGATCAGRCGTTAGTTGAAACTTGTACTGTGACTTCCCAATTTAATATCCAGTTATGGACATCTGGTTTGTGTGTAACAAAACTTCCTTTTGAACAAAAAAAATGTGTAACAAGTGCAATTGATTGCAAGATTAACCTCAGAACCGGGCTACTGCTTCAAGTCAAAATGCTGGAGGTACATCCATGGAATAACACCTGTTTAGATAACTGGTCAAGGACTAAGTGCCTCAAACAGGGAAGTATGTAGATTAGAGAAACTGTGACAAAGAGGAAACTACTCCCATCTTTATTATCCCACTCACTAAAACAGGACAAAACTCCATGAGTCCCATTTATGTAAAGAAAAAGATYTGGTCAAAAATATGATGCTTATTCTAGCCTCTAAAACTGTCTGCTCAGGCAGTGACAGACCACAGAAGACCAGGAAGAATCTGGAGGTATATATATGAATATATATGAATTTCTCAGCCTGATTTCAGCAGCTGTCATCTAAGGAGCCAGCTCCAAAATTCAGGAGATTTAGATTGGACCCTTAAACTTGTATGAGATGCTTTAGTATCTATCAGACCTCTTGATTAAACCAGCAGTCAAGTGTACTCTACACTCAACAAAACATCTAAATATTCTAACAACCCTGGATATAGCATATCATGAAGCCTTAACAAAGATGATTTGGGAATGTTTAAGTCATTGCCCTTTTGTTACCTATTTGCAGTGACAATATAAAAGTATCATAAATAACTATTTATTTCTGAAATAAAACAAAATCCGAACATACACTACTATTTAAAAACATAGAAGGTGGCCTAAAACTTTGRTGACAGGATTGTCATGCTCACCAGAAGATCCAAAATTCCCCTCAAATAATCTATAGTTGGTTCTTCTGAATGACCATTGTCTTTGCCTCATACAAACAGTCCTTTGGAGCCAAAAGACCCAGTTTTAAAAACTCTGGGTGTTTCTGCTTCCTTTTATTCCTTTTATGATATGTCATCATGCTTTTATTGCCACTCTTCAGAAAAATATCACCAAGTTTAAAGATCTGAACAGTATTCATTTCTGTTTGTCCTTTCTCATAAACCCTCTAGCCAGATTTATACCAAAAGCAATTTGAAAACTTTTCCAAAGGGACTGCATAAAAGATGCAACCTATAGAATGTTTTTATTCTCTTAGCTAATAATTTTATAATCTTGTCTTTTTTAAAATTATGTATATGACAATGTTCCAAGTTTGTCTATTTGTAGGCACCAAGGGGTTCTATGTGTAAAGCTGAGCAGATAAACAGCATAAAATGTTTCCTTTTTCTCAAATAGCTCATTAAGTTTCACCACCGATGATTTTAAGCAAGGGCTGTGACTAGAGACACCTGTAATTTTAAGTAATGCCTTCATACCTTTGGGCTGCAACTGCAACTTGGGCTGAAACTGACTTTCAGCTTCCTACATAGAGAAATAGAGATGCTGAAATTATTACATAGAAGGGAATGCAACTGGCATTTTCCCAAACAGGGAATATGCACTAAACAGTCTAGTGTCRGAGTAGATTATATCCCATGAACACTACCTGTGAATTATTGTGGTATCCATTAGCACTGCTGTGGTCACAGGTCTGTCAGCCACACCAAGAGAGCTGTTGTTACTAAGATGTGTAGGGAGGTGGGAGTGTTGCAGATCAACCACTGACGCAGACTGTTGCTGGAAAATTTTGTATACAGTCTTCTCTGCCTTTTTTATTTGTCTCTCTCCTGTTCTGCTCTTTGAAATAAGCTGTTGTCACATTCAAAAGCACTGTGATAAGGATGCAAGTTCACTTCTATATATTGTTAGGTTACGTGAAAAAAAGGCTCCTCTGCCCACGCAGAGGTGTGCAAGGTACAGAGTCAGGCAGGGGAACCTCAGTAACCTCCTCACCTACACCTGCTCCCCGCCTCAACCTGGAGAGTTCCAGGGAAGCTTCACCCTAATAGGCTGGGGATGACACCCCTCAGACTGAGGGAGGTGCAGGAGTTGTGATGGGATGAAGAGGAGGAATTTTTTGACATTGTATAAGACTTATCATGAAAAGTTTAAGGGAGGATCCAAAGGAGSAGAAAGGGGAGAATCAAAGTGCTTGATGGAATAAGCATGGGAAAATAGATGAACAAGGGGATAAAAGAGGATGATCACATGTAAATAGTCATATTTGTATATCCATAYTCCAGCTGCTCTGTTTGCCTGCCTGACCATGCCCTGTGCCTATCACCACAGTCCATCCTGTCTTCTTATTAAATCCCATTTCTAACTCTTTACCTTAGTGAGGGACTTGCGTGTGCTTGGGGTGGGAAGGACCTGAGTTTTGTTACACAAATAATCATTAAATATTACACCAGGTACACATTCCATTCTGTGGCACTTTCAATGTATCAAATCAGAAGTGCATATATATCCAAGGCAAAAATGACTGGCACTGGCTTCCAAATGAGAAGTCTACTCATAGAATTATCCCCATTTAATTTGTACAACAATGACCCTGTAGCTGGTATAGTCAACTGAATCAATTTCATGCATATTTGAAATACAACAAAGATGGATAAATAGATGTATAGCATTGAAAAGCTCAAAGGTTTTAAAACTAGAAAGGGCTAAATCCTGTTACTTCCATAAAGTTCTCTAGAACAGTACGCATGTCAGACAGGCAGGATTTGGCTTACAGTCAGCATTAATATTCAAGGCTGATGAAATCAATAAACTGGCTGCCTTAAGATGTAAATGCATGGAAAACAGCAATAAAGACYTTCTCCATCCTGAAGATTATTGCTGTCACAGCAGAACTCTAGGAAGTCATCATGTAAGCACTAAGTAACTTCATGCAAAGTATAACAGATAGCTCTACATAACTAAAGCTAAAATCCTAGGGGGAAAAAAAAGGAATCCAAGTTCATTTCTTTTTAACTAAAAAGTAAAGCAAMTATTTTTAAAACTGTATTCAAATGTCCTTAATGCACATCTGAAGGTACTTACCATTACTTTAACAACTACAGAAGAAAAGGGTTGTAGTCTTTAGCCCTTTTCTGAACTGAGCACACAGAGGTTGAAAACTCTACAAAAACYTGAATTCTTTGTAAGCTTCAGTGGAACTACCGAGAAAGCAGACAGCACCTCATAGGTGAGCTGGTATTGCATAACACCTGTATAATATTAAATTGCATATGTTAAACCTTCTTGGACATTTCATACTCTACAGTAAATTTTACTCCCACAGGTWGTTCTATTACAATCATTAGATTTTTTTCACATGAATGCAAGTTCAGTGGGTGCGGAAAATTAGTTTCTGCCTCAAGTTTTCTTGTTACCATAAGTGTAAATCACACTATGCTAGTTGAATATAGATTTCTGTCATTTAACAGGACAAAGATTTTATAAAAAATATTTATTTACTTTTATAGTTCTTTTTGTGTCTGCAGAAACTTTAATCAATAGCTACAGATTAATTTTCTCTTCTTCTTGATCTGTTTAACATGCCTCCAGTTTTAAAGCTTAGAATAGAAATGATTACACCAGTTTTATCACTACCACAAGGTCTTCYGTAAACTACTTAAAGTCATTCAGCCCAAACTCACACCTCCCAACTACAGTCACTTAATGGAGTCCAAGTTAAATGCCTTCTCTGTAGCCAAAAGCCATTCAGGCCACCAGCCTGTTGGCTCTAGTCAGTGGATACCTTTTGCAGTTCTTGTGTTAAAGCTGTGTTGTGATGCAGAAGAGGATTCAAGATTTCGGCAAACACGGAGAAGAAAACCTTCAGATCAGAATACGGGGGACTTGTTCCAAGCTTTGCGTCAGATCCTGTTTCTCTGCTGTGTCTAGTGGCTAATGTGCAAAACCACTCCAAGGTGGAGAGTCTGTCCCCCACCTGATATCACCATAGCTTTATGCCTGCTAGCTCAGTGCTTTGTGAGGAGACAGCAGACAGAGTGCGGGCTCCTCCACTTGTGGGGGCTCTGGGTGCACACCACTTCTGCCCTCTGCCCTCGCCAGCTGGTCTGTTCATAGCACAGGCCCCAGCCTGCTGCTTTGCACAATGCATCGAGGAAAAATGCCAATAGTTTCTTGGCACACACAAGATAATATGCCTAAGTTCAATTTGAAGCTGTGAATTCCAACTTCACAGAGACAGCTAAATCTAGGAGAAAGTGAGATTTCAGGATATGTYGTTCCTACTCCTAAAGCCATTTGTCGAATTTGCTCTTAATCCTCATTGAATTCACATTCTATTACAATTCTCCTGAAAACCCCGAGAAAGCTTTTTTGTTCACTAATTGAGATCTATTTTAGCTCTAGTAGTTGTAAAAAAAAAATCTATGGAGCTGAGAGCTCCTCTTATCTAGTTAGAGGTTATATTTAATATTCTGGTCAGTTGTCTTTTGCATATGGATTTGCTAGATAACAGAGCTGCCATATTACAGTAATCCAAAAATTAAGAATAATCATCCACTTTGTAACATTTTAACCATTTCACTTTTACAAATGAGAGTCYTTTCACAAAGGATTACCTTCCTTCCTATTAAAGCAACTGATAAAGAATTCTGCACTGCACCTAAGGTATGCCAAGCACTACTTATTCTTCCTACAATCCAAAATACTGCTGCAACTCAGAAAATCATTTATAGCAGATTGTTACAGRTAAAATGGGGCATTGCTTTTGGTCTTTCAGGCTTTGCGTGCCCTCAGGCTAGTGATTTACTATACATCCACAATTTTCAGAAGCGCTGTCTAAATTTGATATAGTTTAGTCCATAGATGTTCAGTTTCAAACAAATCAGTTCATGTTTTTGGAAATAATTACCTGTCTTTCTATTTGCAGTTGTTATTTCACACAAAGGATTAACTTTCATTCCAGAAGGGAAGACAATTTAAGCACTACTGTATCAAAGAAAAGAAAAAAAAACAAAACAGCATCTAAACTACTAGTTAACATGTCTGTAGATACAAAGGATTTCAAAATTCAGATTTTTTTTTCACACTGAAGTTTCCTAAAATTAGGCAACAGTAAACAGTAAATAGCATGGTATGTGAATTAGGGCAACATGAGGAAAAGCTCCATACAAAAGATGGTTTTTCCTTCCCAGAATGCTGTGTTTGTGGTATTTTATTACTTTAAAGGTTTGAAGRTTCCAGTAATGCTACTTTGCCTGTACTTAATCCCCAAAGAATGAGTAGCAAGAACTGGGGTTAAAGCTCAACTGTCTAGTTAATTATTTTGCCAAATAATGTTGATTAAAAATTAGCCTATTTTGCCTAAGTCCATTTTTGCTCATGTTTAAATCTGTCTTGACCTGTGGAACTCTCATTTTGAATTGATTTTGTGCATCAGGCTTACTGAGTCTGGTAAGACAACTCTGGCTTGTGTTTCATTCATTTTTAAGTCAACYGTTATGACCAGCTCTTTGCAATAATATTGGCTACTCATCAAATTCAGTTGTTTCATGTGGAGTTGGTAGTTTAAACTAAAGTGATAATCTGTGAAATTTTCATATTGTCAATACGAATGTTATTGTTAGTATTTTGACAAAAGTGTTTAGCCAGAATTTGGGGATTTTCGAGTTGTTCCTACTGAGGCAATGAAAGTCTATTTTTGTTTTAATCTTATTTATGCAAAGTCACTTCTACTGGAGARTGTTGGAAACTGAGACAATAATCTTTCTTCAAAAACTATGAATTTGACAACACAATAAGTTCATTGTGTGTGAAACTCATACATTATTTTGTTGGATATATAGGACAAGATAAAGGCTTTACTGAGAACATGGACTCTTCAGGTATGCAGCTGCAAGACATCATTTCCTTTAATTTTTGGAACTATGAGAATAATACRGCTTGTACCACATCTGGCCACTTTGAGTATGCAGCCTTGATGTGCTAAGGCCCGAGCAGCAGGCCTCAGCCTGAGTCGACTTACAGGATGGATCCTGGGCACTGTATGACTAACACCATCAGTATTRTTCAGCTAAAAATAGACAACAAAGATGTTTATGCTTGCTGTTTAACAGCGAATCAGCTGCTTTAGAAACTTTCGCATAACTTTGTGTAGTTATCTGCAAGAAATGTATCATTTTAAGAAACTTTCCCAACTGAAATGAATAAGAGGCTTGTTTGTAGGGTATTTTAGGGGGAAACCCTCCCAGCCAAGGACTGGACTCTGGCTAAGTCCTGGCCCAACTGCCCGGGAAGTGTGACATCAGATCCAGGTGTTCTGAGCTAAAGATATGACCAAGTCACTTTGACTTGCTGATTTGGGCCTATGAAAGCTGGACCCCCTTTTGGGCCAACCTGAGACCTCACCTATGGGTGGACGCACCGCATAGGATTTCCCAATTGCCGGGAAGGGTTCTCCAGGTCTTTGCTGCAAAACGGGGCTCCCCAGCAGCTTGTGGACTCTGGATGATGGTAACTATTTAGGCAATTGGTGATGTATCTTTCTAAATCACTATCCTTTCTCTYGTATAGTAATTATTAGGTGCATTACCTTGCTTATTTTTGCTTGTTGCTAAAGTCGAGCATGTAGTAAGATTCTTGTTTTGTTACATGTATCATTTTACTGTTGTATTGCCTTATTATTCCTAGTAAAATAAGACCATTCTTTCTACTGGTGTCTGTGTTCTTTAAAGCGCCCCTGTCAATTGGCAAAACAAGCCTAAAGGAGTCAGTATCTGTTTACACCCCGATCAGTGAGCRTCTAGGGAATTTTGATCTCTAACTTGAAGCTTAGAAAAGGATATCGAACACCAAAAAGCAGATACCACAATATCATGTTCTGTGTGAACCCCATTGTCACAATTTCAACATGCTCTGTACACACCTTTGGCAGGCCTCCTCATTGGCCCTGAATATCACTTGGAGTTAGTGGTAAATAGCTGTCCGACAAGTGTCTCAGACTGAGACAGCTCTTAGTATACAAAGAGATCAAAACCTGTACTCCTGACATGGCCACCATCACTATAGACCATATTTCCTTCGCAGTGCAAACTTGCCTCTTTCACAGCCTTGCAGCACTGGTAAGCTTTGAAATCCATAGCTTGTGTGTTACATGGAAACTAAAATGATCCTTTAGGTCATAATTTGGATGTGAGGACTTGACAAGGGAATTAGGAACACTAAAGATATATTGTAGAGGTAGCTGAACCTGCAGCAGAGAGTGCTGCAGTGTTTGAGCCAGCCACAGGAGTGATCGAGCAACCTATTATTTCTTGTTCCCTTATAAGGTTCAGTTCTAGAGTGTTCTCCCTTCCTCGGAGTCCCATGTATCCCTGTCCCCTTACTCCTCCCCTCGGTTACCCCTATGGGTTGAAGTTGTATTACCCCGCCTTCTCTCAGCCCCCTGACCCTCAACCCTCTGGGCCATGGTTCTCTCCACCCTCYCTCCTTAGTAATTGGTTGTGGTGGTTTCTCCCTGCCTTCTTCCCTCCCCTAAGCCGTGGTGATTGGTTGCAAGCCCCCCCAAGCGCACGGGTTTAAAAACCAAGTACCATAATTGTTTGGGTCTCTTCGCCTCCTACTCCCTTCATAGTTGAATGGAATAAACTCCCTGGACTGTGGAACGTAGTGCGTTAAGAGCCTTCCTGCCTCTCTATTTCTGGACTTGTGGCTGGCTACGCCGGGTGCGAGTATTTCTCAGTGCTAATAACTGCACGGGCAATATCCCTCATTGGTTCGGTGAATCTGCACCCCCAGAACTGCTTCTTCTCAAAGGAAGTTTTAGGAATAAACCACGAAAGGAATTTGCTCAGGAGAAACWGCACTTAAAGGCATTAATGTATAAACTGTTTCCTAGATAAAGCCTTTTCTCATGTTTTTTGTTATTCTTACCATTAAATATAAGTGGTGAAGATTATAAATGTAGAAATAGACTGATCAGCTAATTTAATTTCTTTTCATGCTTCTCTGTCTAAAACTGAATTGCACCGTTAATATAACAGAGCTTGTGAAGGTCTGTCATGCTAACATAGCCTGTATCAGTACTACCATTAATCTTATCAGCAAGACTTCTCTAGCAACCTGCTTTCCTACAGTAACTGCCATAACCTTTAATTTCTGAGAGTTAATCTGATTCACATATCTACATGTTTATTTTTCTGCTATATTTTAGGATGTCACCATTGCGAAGGATTTGAAAGGCTGAAACAGGACCAGACAATCCCAGCAAAACCCTGAGAATATTTATATATAATCTTTATGTGTACATATCTACACATACCAAAATTAGAAAGGAAGCCAGTAAGTACATCAGGGAAATACCTGCTCCAAGAGGAGACAGCTGAGAATCCGTAGCTACAAGCCAAAATCCCTGCTGTTCTTAAATAGAATGGAGGAGGAACAGAAAAAGTACAACGCACAGACAAGATGATATCCCTTCCGRATTCCAGTAGCTGTCCTTTGCACTGAAAACAGCTCTCTGAAAGCTTTACAGCAGAGCATACAATAGTGTAAAGGCACTATTTATTACTATGTTTCTTCTGTTGGTATGCCAGCATGCAATAGTACTGTTCTGTGCAGCCCTGATAGATGCACTGTCAAACAGCAGAATGTTATCACCTCTGGTATCCATGGCAGACAGGAGGGACTGTCAACCTACCAGAATAACTTGTACCTGCAATTTTAGCAATGTCCATATTGGAAAAAGACAAGTCATAAAAAACTAATACAATTTAACCATACAGCCTCATATGAAATGTATTGGTTAGTTATCGGAGGAAGATTCTAATATACAGTCCTTAGTACATGCCTTGTGCACGGCACTGTCCCAAACTATAAGCTTGAATATTTGCAGTCACTCATTTCTGGTATTTATATGTTCAAATTTCATTTTAGGGAGCAAAACAGTGGAGAATTTAGTTGCTAGTCATTCAAATGTGARCAGCTTAGCTTTGTTTCTTTGCTAAAACTGTAATAAAAATTTTTAAGAAGGTTATTTTCAAGAAATTATAATGGTAATTTTGAAAATAATCAATAGTAAATACAAAGCAGTTTCTTAAAAAAGTGCGAGAGTAGTATAATTATAAATCATTTTATAAAAATACTAATTGTTTAGCTGTTAAACTTTTCTTTGGTAATCCATTGTTTCTGTAGAGATGCACTTTAAATGAAAAATCTRTTTATCAGTTCCACACACATAAACTCATAAAGTTATGTTATAGTAACACAGATACAATTCTCCATGCTTCCTGTAGAAGAACATTAAACTTTCTTTGAAAATAATTTTTCCTCAATGACAACTAATTTAACACTCCAGTCATCAGCTACAGTTCCATCAGAGAAATGAGCACTACAGAAAAGGTATGTAATAATCCTTTTAAAATAATGGTTTACTAACAGCTATACAATGCACTCARAAAGAATTGCATACTTATTTTTCATTTTAATATGGATAATTCAATTSAGMAATTCTCATTCCTTTAATAGGAGGCTATTTAATTTAATTTTTTTATCTACATAATGGTGGAAAAGTGATCCTATAACTTATAAATCTCTTTGTACTTTTGGTACAAAGTCCTATCATAAATTTCAGTTTGAGTTTTCTGACAAACTTTCTCTGTACTGCCTGGAATTTCTGTCTGATAACTCTAACAACCTTTTCACATACTAACTCAACAWAATGAAAATTTTCAAAACATTTGCTGCCTATGACTCTCCAGTTTTCATTTCCTTAAGAAAGGTTGCTTTTAACCTTGACTCTTATGAAATAGCAGAGAATTTGAAGTCTCAGAAAAACTCAGTAAGTTTTTACCATGGGCTAGTAGGAGGCATCTTCATAATATATGCGAATCAGGTGTCAGTCATTTCGGAACTATGTTTTAATATAACSCCTCTAGACATTCAGATCTGCTAAACAGAATGAGTTCCCACACTGGGCTACTCGTGGGCCTTCTGATTCAAAATGTAAGATTTTTTAAATTTTTCCTAATTTTCCCTAAGACTGCTCTAAAGTTTTCCTGTTTTAACTTTATATGATTTCCTGGTTTATACTGCATGTAAGCACCACCCAGTAAACAGACCATTTTTGACTACCATCAAAGTGAAAGTTTTCCACCCAAACAGCAAAAGAAGTCTCAAAGCCAGACAAAGATAACACAAGAAAAGGAAGAATCAATCAGCTGAAATAAGGCTCTCCTTCAAGTATTAATTTGCCAGGAGTCACAAAAGGTTAAGATACAAAGGACACATGACCTTCAGTTTCCCAGCTACACCAGGTCTCCAATAAAGATGCTCTGTAAATTGCCTTTAAAGATGTTCCATGCAGTTCAAGAGGAGCAACAGTGATAAAATCTGCTGAATAAAATTCAACAGGCTTCTTTGAATTGCAAAACTTTTAGTTGCAGAAGAGAAATGCAGAGGATGTGCACACAGTAGATAAAGAGAAACCAGATTGTCGCCCAGTGCATCAATGTGCTGGTGATGCTGATAACAGGTAACCAAAAGTCTTCATGCCATAGATGCATTTTTTGAATCCTCAGTGAAACTCATTCACATGACTAAATTATAAGTCTCTGCAGACACAGGATCATATAGAAGTTCTGAAGAAGAAGGATAGAATTCACTTCTAAAAGACATGACTAGGAAAGTGGCCTCTTTTTTCCTGCAGTTATTTCTAGTATTATGAATATAAACAGTATTCTGCTACATATAACAGACCAGGCAAAGGCTTTACAGAAGACAGAGCTCTGTCTCTCCCCACAGAGATAGTAGTGCTACCACACTATTCATGGTGATGATCAGGAAACAAATTAAAGTTTTCTGGGCTTTAAAACCATAATCACTTTCTTTTAATTCGTATGGACTCTTTAATGCATTGTACTATATCAACTAGGAAGACTTTTTTTTCTTTTTTAAACTGACAGCATATATGCTATCACAGTTTATSCTTTTAATGAAYATGACTTTACATAGAGCATCTGAAAGGTACTCACTTGCCATTGCCTGTTTGTCTTATTATAACAAAGAGAATTATTTGAAGCACTAGAGGAATCCTTTAAGCTTCACCATATTTGAAGAATAGTATACAGTTTATAATATATAATACAAGTGAAATAAAGTAATTTTTCAATACCTTAAACTCTGTTAAACTGGTGAGCAAGATATATTAGCATCACAGTAATATGTTCCTGCCTTGTGTAACACAACAATGACGATACATCAGTTTCATAGAAGATGAAGTTCCCTGTGTTTCAGTCCTGTGATCTAACTACTAGCTTCATGAAACATCAAACTATCCATGAGCAATTACAAAGGGTCTGAAGTCAGTAAAATTAGATGAATTTCAAGAGCAAGAAATGAAAGTCATCCTGTAATCCCTTAATCAGCATCTTCTAACTTTAAAAATTATGCTAATTTCAGCCACTTACGCACTGAAACTTACTTATGAACATTTTCATTACTAACAGCAACTTAAATTAATGACCTCAGGTTTTTTATTTTCCTTGTAGGAGGTCTAGGATAAGGAGCAACCTTGTGTCATTTTTTATCAATGTCAAATATAAAGGTCAAATAGGGGGCATTTAAGAAGCCACAACCCATGATGAATAAATACATCCAATTTAAGGAGTCATGATCCTGAAGAGCATTAAAAACTAATGATTAATGACATTAGTCAATGAATGACCTTTAATAAATTTATTGACATGTGTTTAACCRAAAAGAATAAGCAGCAACTTAATGGTTAAAGTAGAACATAAATCACCTATTTAGGTCCTGCTTAACATCCTATTACTTTGAAGTAGAGGAATTAATTTATCTGCAAACTATATGGCACTAAATATTGAGTGAGAGAGCAAGGAAGATGTTTTCTGAGAATTAATGGAAAGAGGGTGAAGTGAGTCGCTGTAGAGTCCGAAACAACATGAAGCATACACACACGCAGGTAGTTGTAGGTATGGCAGAAAGAATTTATTTAATAAATCAGAAGGCCTTTTTATACTATTTTCCAGCATACATGTCACAAGTTAATTGGCTGCAGCTTAACAATAATATAACACTATTGGTCATCTATTCCRGGCCTGTTTACAGAACTACTGATTGCCTATTGTTAAAACACATACCAACTAAGAAAAACTCCCTAGCCCAGGTGCAGTTTTATCTTTCTGTTGTTTATGCTCTAGCTTCTACAGTTTCATAGTTTCACACAGGTACAGACTAAGCTTCTCACAGGTACAGACCAATTTTCTCACAGGCCTAACTAAATTCTCAGGGATATAGAGGAATTGCATATACATCTATGGCCAGAAGACTGATTGACAGGTCACCYTCCTCAACAGAAGTGCATTTTTTTTGTTCTTTAACTACAAATGTCTTACTTTTAATGTTCCTATTTTATAGTTTCTCACACTCCCTAACAGCAGCTACTTCTTATRCCCACACACATTCACTCTCCAGAGCTACAGCTTACACTATGGTTCCATAAARCAGTCAATCTGATATTAAGTAGAAAGGCACCAAAGATGGAAGTAAAATAAGTCAGTTGTACGAGACAAAGCTTTGAAAAATTCACTTTTTCAGTTCAAAAGGATTCAAAAATTTTGAAAAGCTAACTTTTTTTCCATATAGACATTATTCCAGATCACATATCAGCCATTCCACTGCTGCAGAAAGCCTACRTAGAGCTCTATCAGGTGGTCTTTGTGAACAGAAATGCAACTGTGCTATATCTGATCAACTTGGGACCACCAGGGAATTGAGTGCACAAACCCAGCGATACTGAACATAGAGACATGAATTTAATATCAGACGTTGCTTCTCTGGTACAGATTAGAGAAAACCTGAAAGAAGCTGAACTCCCCACACTATCCTTCCTATGGTTTGCATGAAAAGCTAGGGATACATTATTATTTCAGCTTCTAAACTGGGTAACTTCTTCCTTAAATAGGTAAAGCAAGCTGGTGGAAGAAAAACCTGAGATTTTCTTTCAGTTCTTTTAAAAGTTCCACATTTGCTTCCTTTAAAAGCAAGCTTTCTGGTAGACTCTCTGATGAAAGCATAAGCAAATTGAACAGAAAGACCCAGCAAGGATCTGAGGAACAGTCATGAGTGGAAGAGCCATAGTAACACAATCAGTGAAAACCTAATCAGTGAAAATTAGAGCACAGTGAATYAGCTGCCTCTACAACTATCAAGAGAAAATTATTGTTCCTGGTGTGAATCCCACTGAGGTGAGTCAGAAGCAGAAACTCACTCTCTCTCAGAGGCCTTCAGACTAAAAGCAGATTAGTGCCTAAAAGGGTACAGGATTTGTCACAAAACAGAGCAGGGAAGAGGATTTTAGATTGCATAAAAATTATTATGGAATGTTTCAACTCAATTGTGGGAACATTCAAAATTTTTTATGGGATGCTTAAGGGAAGGACCGAAGATGGGGAAAGAAGGTGATCAAGGTGAACTGAAGAGAAACAAACGTGGGAAAACAGAAAGGAAACATGAYGAAACCAGTTTCATGTGAACAGGTAGTGAGTGAGCAGGTTTGTCTGTCCTGATCACAGAGGGGAGGAACACATTCAGGCTGATTGTGAGACTCATGGTTATGTGAGGGCTGTATGTGCATTTAGAAGCACCACTCTTCATGGAGGTCTGTGTGGCCACAGCCATGTTAGTCTTGTGTGCACTTACCGGGTGTAACTTGCATCTGGGACAGGGAGCCACAGTGGCTTCACAAGCATAGCTGGGACAGGGGAGTCTCCCAGGCATCCCAGTCCACACGGTTTGGCTGCCTCTAGCATTTCCTGCAGAGCTATTTGGAAAACCAGAAACAACCACTATTATTTTTCAGAGAGATAATTCACACAGTCACCAAATCTTCTTTTGAGATTAGCAAGTTGAGAGTGGTGAATTCAAAGTTTCTTCATCCCTGGAGATATTGAAAACCCAATTAGACTTGTCTCTGAGCAACCTGCTGTAGCTGACACTTCTTTAAGCAGGGTTTTGGACCAGCTGGTCTCTAGAGGTCCCTTCCAACCTCAGCCACTCTGTGATTCTCTGACAAAACACTCTGCCTCTCTTTTCCAAATGCCCTAAAAATTATGCAGTAGAAATATAAACAAAAAAAATTAAGTGAAAGCTCTTAGGGTACAAAAGACACTTTCAAGAAGCTCTATGGTTTATATGGCCTTGACACACAGACTTAAGCTACCTCCATGTATTCTGTGAACCATGTGCCTCTGTAGTTGCATTAAAGCAATGATCCCAACAAATCATGTTAGACTGAACTCCTTCCATACCACTGCTGGTCTGGGGTTCAGAGCTGTTTCAGATTCATGTAATTCAAAATGTGAAAAGATCATGAAAAATATAATATAAACATCGAAAGCAAGACCATTATAAGTAGACAGAATTTAATCAAACTGTCTGTTTTATCATAGGGCTAGTAGAAGCCAATTTGAAAGGGAAAAACTAAAACCAGAGATCATTATCAACATACAGTACAAAGTGTTTATGGTAAAACATTGCCTCAGGGGAGAAGCTGATACTTTCAAAAATAAAAATAAAATGGTTTTCTATAAAACCTCAACTCTTAAAATATTTATATTCCACTTGAAAAGGCTTGTCTAATAAAATACTTCAAGATCAAGAGGAATCACTGAGGCATTTAGTCTGCCTTTGCACGTATCTCAAGCTAAACAATATACCCAATTACTCCTGTAGTCACATCAGTAATAAATGGGTTTGACTGAATCATACCTTTCAGAAATAAACATCCAGGACTGATCTGGAAATACCAAGAGGTGGAGAAAGCACCATTCCTCTCTATAAGTAATTTCAATTGTTAACACCAGAAACAGTAAAGACGTGTGCTATATTTCTAACCTGAATGTATTTGATTTTAACATTCAGACATTAGTTCTTGTTGTGATTTTCTCTGATAGATGAAGGAGGCTTTAATATCCAATATTTTCCCTCCACGAAACCTAACAATTGTAAATCACTCAAGATGATGGTGTAATGTGCAGGAAAAAATACTTAGCAACTTTAAAGAAAATTTAATAAGCAAAAAGAAACAAACCAAAGCCCCTCAATATTCTTCCTATCCCTCTCTAACACTTGTACCCCTAGTATTAAGGATCTTTTTACCATTTTTGTCGGAGTTTTTTCTTACTGTTTGATGATATCACACTACTGTTGAAATCAAAAGTCTAAACTGTACAGTTCAGGTAGGTCAGAATCATTATCCAAATCCCATATATGCTTATTTAGGTATGAATATAAGATTGCTATTTTTAAATTGCCAGAATAAAGGATTTCAGTTTTAGCAGAGTTTCCTACTTTTATCAGATATTTTATCAAAAACAGAAGAAAAAAGGTTTTTCTATGTCTTGGGTAGTTTTCCTAGGAAAGTAATTCTGTAGTTCAGTGTGTTTAGTTGCAATAATTGTTTAATTGCAATCCAATACTTAGCTTCTAGCATAATTTAACTTCTAGAGACCAATCTTAAATATTGTGATTTTTGTTTCTGAAGATATTGACATGATTTCTAGTATTATTATATGAGGACACATTATATGACAAACCTGATTATATGAGATCAACACTGAAAAAAATAGGAGTGTATTTGACTTGTAATGCCTTTTAAATTATAGTATCACCCTCTATGTCAGGCATTTTACTTTAGATCACCAGTGTCAGTGTACTCCAGGATCTCATGGGGAAAAGAAATAAAGAACTCTCAGAGAAATAGATTGTTTTGGTGGTTTTTTGGAATTCTTTTATTAGAACATGGGGAGAGAGAACAAAAACTACCATAGTGTCATAACAAAAGAATACTAGCTATTGCACTGCTCCATTGAATAGCCATTTTGTTTCAGGCTTATTCAGAAAATCATTTTCTCTGAGTATTACAGCAGTGAGAGGCAGCCTCTATGTAAGCATACACCAAAGATAACTACTAAGGCTATTTTAATCATACCCTTGGTACTTTTAACTCCTCAAAAACCATCCTTCTGGAGTAATATTTCTGGTCTTACACTAAAAAACAAGTAAAAGAAAATGTGTCTGCTTGAGCTACAACAGCATAACAAATCATGATTCAAAACAATGTGTGGCAAGACAGACAGAGAATGGAGATCTTGAATTCATTTAACAATTATTGGAATAATTTTGCAATGACAGACAAATGCATTTAAAGGCAGGAATATATGTAGCCATTTTTGTGTCTAGCTTTAAAGATATTGCTAAACAGAGATTAAATCTGTAGATGTTCTTATTCAAATTTTATATATGTTYACGTTTTCTGATTCAAAACAAATAAGTAGGAATTACTAAACTAGAACAAGCTGAGCTCCCAGTGAGAAAAAGGTATTTTGCATTCAGCAAGTTTTGAGAATTAGTCCCCAGTAAAACCAGGACAAATGGTTTAATGGAAATGGTATTTCAGGTCTTGCAGGCTTAGGTTTCCAGGTTTAGTAATTTAGACAGTCTGCATTTTAACTGCCTACACCTGTACRGGATTTCTAAACTGGGAACTTGTTTTGTCAAGAGATAACCTGCTTCTCGTCCTGGAGTGAAACTTCCTTTTTCCATGAGATAGTTAAAGTAAAAACACACCAAGACCCCACTTCACAGACACGGTTAGGAGCTTAAACCTTAATGAAATGAAAGCGTCTTAGGCTCCTCAATGCTAGCCCCAAAATCAAACAGAAATTAAGAAATCCATTTACAATTGAATTGTACCTTCACCTTTCCTTTTTCTGGCTGGACATGAGTATATATTTAATAAGGAGCAGTAAATAAAATTAAATTTCTTAAGGTATATTAGATGCCTGAAGTACTCACAGGAAATCACAGAAACCTTTCCATGTCCATCATTCATCTTACTGAATTTAGAAAGCAACTAAAAGTCATTCCAGGCTAGAATCAAACAAAAAYGTTATGCCCGTACAACACCTTGCCTCCATCGTTAAGACATTGCTCCTACTTCTTAAGATTTTTACAACATACAGGACACAAGAGTTGTAGCAGGTGAAGTTCCCCAGACCTCCAAGGAAACCACTAGGAAACATTCAGGCAAGC
Organism: Amblyornis subalaris; assembly: GCA_018881555.1. Lineage (NCBI taxonomy): Eukaryota > Metazoa > Chordata > Aves > Passeriformes > Ptilonorhynchidae > Amblyornis > Amblyornis subalaris. Next base: position 8,799,492 of record JACAXG010000018.1, on the reverse strand, counting down.
CTACTCCCAAACTTCCCAGGACAGCCTCATTTATTACCTTAGCTGCATCACTTCTCTGTCTTTCTCTTTTTCTGCCTCTTCTAGATGGCTTTGAACCAGTGACAATGAATGATCTTGTTATGTGTGTGAATTCGAGCAAAAGCCAAGCAGCTCTGCTATTGTTAAGGGCTTCTAAGCTTTACTAAGAAAGGTAGTAACAGTAGGAGGGTTTAGAGCTCACACTAAATTTTACTTAATGATACCTGTTACTGGGGCCCAGCAAGCTGTTATTGACATATCACTATTYGAGTGACATCTAATTAATCATTATATCACTAACCAGAATCAATGGTTATAACTTTGAGGACCTTTGTTCAACCTTCCCACTGAATAACTTGCACTGGCTTCGAACTTAACCTAATGTGAGACTATTTAACCTATAAGCCCTGTGGCTGTAGGAAAGTACCCTGGGGTTTTGTCACCTTGGTGTTTACTGGAATGCAATTGTATTCCAGTAGCAAAATAAATGCATGCTTCTCTCTGATTGGGAAAACATGCCTGTCAAACCTTCGACACATAGCATTTTTCCCTTTTTCCCCTAAAAAACCACCATAAAAGAAAAAGAAAAAACAGATACATTTTCTTTCACTTAAACTCAAGGAGAGTTATTCTGGATAACCCTCCCGGCAGTAGAAACCTTATAATCACACTTTGCTTTTAGAAGCTGGGAAAGAAAAGCATGTGGAGAGAACTATACTTATCTACCAATACTATATATCTTATTTTTCCTTAAATCACTAACTATTTGAGTTCTGTGGTGACAGAGTGTGGTCACAAAAAATAATAATTTTTTTTTTTTAAGAGTGGGAAAAAAGAGATTACGAAAAAAGTCTCAGACCTCCACCTTGTGTGGTTGATGGTAAATGACTATATAAACATTCTTAAGGATCTTGATTTAAGACTTGTTCAATACTGTTGGAGACTAAAATATTGATGTGATTCCTTTTGCTTGTATCTTTTGTAACATTGGAGCATTCCACGTTTCACCTTGATGTTTAGCTTATTCTCCATATCCTGTCTAAAGTTTGCTTATTAGCCCCATTCAAAAGACAGCACATATGTAAGGACAGGAGCCTGCCAGTCAAATCTTTAAAAGGAAAAGTCATAGTGGCCAAATGGGAGTCCTACTGAGTTTTTCCTATGGCAGAGTCAAAATGAAGCATGGATTGAATCCTAGTAGCATAATTCAGTCAAATATATAAAGTTTTCCTGTCCAAAGCATAGCATGAACAAATAGAAACACATCTGCACGTGTATCTTCTGAGTAGTAAGTTCTTAGAAGGTCAGATTTGGTGCTTAGTCAGGGTTTTTAGTCACTGCTCCATCACRTTCCCATTTACATAATACACTTTCATTTCCTAGATTAGTTACATTTTCTGTTTCGTTTAAAGGATGGTCCAGCCTCGTGTTTTGTGGAAACATGCACCAAGATTGTGATGTTGAGCTCTTGTTTCTATACATTCCATAACCAGATTACTTAACTTTGCCCCAGCCTAACTTCTTTGAATGTATTTCTCTGTCACATCTTATGTGTCAGAAACTAATTGCTTGTTTTCATACACCGAACTACCAATTGAAAGGCTTACTCTGTTTTTCYCCATTGTACCAAGTGTCACTAAGTAGCCAGAGGAAGGCATTTTGCTATTTTACTTAAGTATATGAAGGAGAACATGACTTTGAAGGAAATGTGGAAAGAGTAAGCTGGCATCAAAACATCTCAGCAAGTCTGAGGTGTTAGAGATCAAGACAATCACACAATAGAGTAAAACATGAAAAATTCACATTGAAAAGCCATGGATGATAACCCAAGTTCCATCAGTTTCAATTAATTTATTTTCATTGCATTGAACTCACTGATTACAACTCAGASAACTGAGCCATAGTCCTTTGTTTCTGAGCGGAAAAGGTCTAAATTTAAACTGGAATCACAAGGAACGCCAAGGCTTTTATTAAATMAAAAAAACCTAGGCATTTTCAAATGAAATTTTTGAAAGGGAAAAGGAGAAAGGGGCAGAAAGCAATCTCTGAGTCATCCAGTCCAGTGCTGGCACCAGTGGCTAAAATCAGTTCTTCTTGTGCCTACAGATGACCTAAACATCCAAAAGTCTCTCAGATAATAGGTAAAGAAAATCAGGTGGTTTCAGTTAATATTAGATCCCAACTACMAGGGGTACGATCAGGAAAGTAGAATTCATCCACCTAAGACTTTTTCTTATGGCAAAGTGAAAACAATACCAAAATAAAACAAGGAAGTTACTCCATCCCATGTCCTGAAACTTCCAACAGACAAATATTGCAGTCTTTTTTTTTCCTCTAAAATAATGTTAAAATCAGCATTAAGAGCACRTCTTTTAAATACAAAATTCTTGGCCTAAATCAGGGTGAATATTTCTCTGTTTACTATGTGGATATTCTGTGCTGCAAAACACAAGGAATTTTAACTTTTAGACTGAAGTTCTCATAAATATTATTGGACAAATAATAAACCAATTTCTGATAGATTAATGAGCAAGTTAAGTTAAAATTAAGCGTTCAGACACTGAAAATTTGTAGGGTTTGATACCTTGAGCTTTGTGTTTAGGAACATTGTTTTTAAGCTACAATACTCAGAGCTTGAAGTATTAGCTTTTCCTGTTTGTCTTGTTTATCCATACTGCCATTTCTATTGACTGCATTTAAACCAAGCCAGAAAGACTATGAAGACGAATGGGACATAAACCTAAAGAAAAGGAAGAGGGAAAAAAAGAAGAAAGCAAGCGGTGGTTTACTTCTAATACTACAACTTTCCTTCTGAGTAAGTAATCAGTAAACTGAATATATACTCAACAAAAATGGGGAAGCAAAAGACAAGCACAACAGGAGTSAAGAAAGTAGAGGAACAAAGAAGGAATGCATACAACCTCCAGCAACCTCGATTTTTCACTAGTACAAGCTATTACAAACATAATTGACTTTTTATCTTGGCAGCTGCTGCTCTTTCAACAATAATAGGGGAAGAGCATAATATTACTCTGGTTTATCCATGACATCAATTAAACATTCAGCTCTGCATCACCCATGATGATTCACTACCCCTGCATAGTATAATAAATATACATTCCTAGTTCATTATGAAGGGTAAAAGTGAAGCATAGAGTCCATGCCRTAACAAATCATTTTGCAAGAAATTCCACTTCATCCAAATGCTTTACAGTAGATGAAAGTCAGTAAGGCATAAAGGGCTTTCATAAGACCATCTCAATTGGAGAGATGGTCTTACGGCAAATGGCATAGGCAAATGGCTTCCAAAAGCATGTTTATGTACAAGAGTTTCTTTTCCTTTCCAAATCAATTCAGCACAAGCTGGTGAAAATATACACCTGTGAGAGGAAATGGGATCCACGCTTTACTGTAGGAAGTGATTAAAAGTCCAAATAATGGATCTAAAACACAGCCTACCAATTTAATGARAAATGTTTTTATTATCTACTGGCAGCATCCATCTTCCATGGGTATRGAAGTTTTCCTGTTCAGGGGCCAGTTTAAGGAACAGAATATAGTTTGAATGAGGTTTCAGAGTATTGCCAAGAGAATGAAAGGTGCGCTATCGCTCGATATCTAAGTGTATCATATTTTTAAAGCTTATGAATGTACAGGTCTTTGTACCAGTGGATGGAACAGCTACGTACTTTTGTACATTCAATGTACAAATTGTTACACATTCTTTGAAAAGAATTTTAAAAGGTTTAGTGTATAYTAGGAAAGGATTTAGCCAACTATCCAAATTACCTAACATAAAGTAATTTTAATTTTCTACTTGAACATGTAATCGCAAAACTTTTTTGAACACTTGGTCTAGGAAATATCATCCTACAAATTACTGTTTGCAAACATACTTGTGTTACAGCAGTTATTGTATCCTCTGTTTCCTTACCATTGATCACACTGGAGTTCATTTTGAAAAGATAGCACTAATATCTGATAGCAATGTGTTTATAATTCTATGAGGATTTCTTATGGTTCAGCAACCACTATAACTCCTTTTCTAAGGAGCAGAGGTAATATTAAGAAACCGTTTTCAGTCCTGATTTTCAGCAGATCAATGCTTTCAAATTCTTTTTAATCACAGAGAYTAGGAAGCCTATGAAATATTTATAAGAAAGCACATCATAGCTATAGCAGTTCTAGTCTGTGACTGCAACATATGGTTTAGGAACTGAAACAGGTGTGGGAGAGCAGGTGGCCACAGCCATTCAAGGGCATAGATGGAATTTACCGTGAGAAAAAGCTAAAAAAAAAAAAAAWAAAAATTAAGTAGCTCAGTTAACTTCTAAGGTAACTTGCAGACAGAAATCACAGCTCTTCAATAGGGAAAGTGTAAGACCTTGTGATTTTGTTACGTATTAATGTCCTAGAACAAGTTTATGATAGCTGTCTTCATCCATACCTTGCCCTTACTAAATTTTTGTCAGAAACCGTAATAACTTTAGAAAAAAAATAGTTTCTCCATCTTAACTTTCAAAGAAGTCAAAACARTGTGTAAGAAACAAATGATATGGAGGCAAAGTAGTCCAGCTTCATTCAGATGTTAAACAAAATCAACCTATCAACTGGTTCCTTTGTTGACTGATCTTTAGATCCTCTAGTAGTTGTTGCCATGCAATAAAATTAGCCTTGGTGCAATACTTGATCTGCTTTGAATTTACACTTAAGTCAATTTGTAGCTGTACAAACTCTGTAATATATCTAAAATAAATTCACATGCAAAAGCAAATACACGACCAGTACAGCTCTCAAATTCCTTGAGTATTGAAGCKCATCTTAAAAGATCATCAATCTTGTACTTTCCCCCTTTCTAAGGATGTTTCATCATTCAATATATTTTCAATTTTAAAAACTAAGTATTTCATAGATAAAAGCATCAAGTCCATAAATTATATGCTTGGTTGGTTCAGTAGCTGCCCCTTGGATCACAAAAGATTATYGCTTTTGAAAACAGAACACTCATGCACTTTGACGCTGAAGTACAGTAAATAAAATAGCTAAACTTCAAATATACCTGGAGTCTGCATTTTTTTTCAAAATCATCCGCAACTGTTGGTTTGACTCTGGGAGCACCTGAATTCCCACAACACCACAAAGGTAGAAGGCTGAATTAATTTGGTTTTTTAAATGTATTGGATTTATGCATTTAAGATGTATGYACTCTGCTAAAATTGACCATTTTATTTTTTAACGTTCACAAACCAAAATAATTTAAAATAAAATTAACTTGTTCTAACCTCTGCTTGAGATGAAATTCCTTTTGGCATTTTTGTACTGAAAAGCTATTTGCAGGAACATAAGAACTGACATGCCAGATCAAACTAATGGTCCATCTAGATAGCATATTAAGTGTGCTTATCAACTCTCACAGTTTTCCTCTGAAATTCCTAATTCAAAAACTTCCTATGTACTTTTAATCTTGTAGACAACAATCAGACCAGACCATTAATTCCAGGGAGCAATTTACCATATGTGCTTCAACATCTTTCCAATGGATCTCAAAAATGCTAAAAATGTGGTGCCTAARTGGTATATTTAATATGTTTTTACTAAATTATGCTGTCACATGCAGCCAGAACCAGTAGTCTGCCAACAGCAGATCAAATTCATCCTAGCACCATTACACAGAAGCCAATGGGGTTGCATCAAGGATAAAAGCAACCAGCTATGCTTCATATTTACTGCTTCTTTCCATTCATCTGCATTAAAGAAAGAATAAAATAAACACTCACTACTTTTGCTACTCCTAAAGCAAACCAGATAAAATTACTTTAAAACTAGTAAAACTACATCACTTACTAGGCAGAAACATTACTACAGCTGGAAACTTACAGTTACAGCTTTTTTCATATAGCAAACTCTCTTTAAAAAAAATTATTTACGGGATATTATCTTATTCTTTGAGAGTGCTCACATATGCAATTAAATTTCATTAAAGTTGATGAGATTTAAGCACTGCTTAAAGTTAGGCACATGTTTCAGTACTCCCCAGAATTAATCCTCTAACTGCCAAACCGTRTGTACCATACCAGTAAGCAACCTAGGAGTTTCTCTAATACTCTTTTAGGACTTGACAGCATCTTCACAAATAGYGTATTGCTGCAGAAAAAAACAACCTAAATTAAACTACTAGACTAATAGTTTCTGTTCTTGTGCAGGTCTGGTTTTTGTCGTTTTTTAGGATCAATTTTATTGAAGAGTAATGTTAGAGTAATTTTTAATGTTCCATTAGGGTGGTGAGGCACTGAAACAGGTTTCCCAGAGAAGAAGTGGATGGCCCATTCCTGGAAGTTTTGACGACCAGGTTGGATGGGATTATTAGCAACCCAATCTAGTAGAACTGCCCATGGCAGTGTGATTAGAACTAGATGATCTTTAAGGTCCCTCCCAACCTAAACCATTCTATGATTCTGTGATTCTGTGATTAGTTTCTTGTTCTCTAAAAATTATTTTAATCTCCTGCAGGACCTTCACTTGTGGCTATACATGTAATGCACCGCAGATCCAAAAAGTCAGATTGGTCCATCCTTTCTTTAAACTACTTATAAGATGCTCAGTACTTAACCCATCTGGTAAAAGTACGGCTGCTTAGAACATTAAAAGATAGGCTGTGATTTAAAACATCCTCAACTATATTTTACATAAACAAATACTTCTATATTTAGAATAACACGTCAATAAGTCTATCACCCCATTTCCAGAAAATTTAGTGTTTACTCATGAAAGCAAAGAAATGCTTAACCTAAAGGAAAAGCTGTAGCTGGTATAAAAAAAAATAACAAAAAAATTACATGGAAGGAGGAGTTCGGGTTGGTGCATTTGTCATTTAATCATTTTCATCACAAAAAAATCCCAAAAGTTAGTCTGGTCTTTAAAATTCCAGGATGGACAACAGTAAGTAAACCTATTTGATATCTAACTTTTCAGTATTTCAATCACAAGTATGTCAAATCACTGACACTGCTCTCTTTCAACCTGAGACAGTAACTGATAACCAATAACAGTTTAACAGGGAGGATATGTAAGCACTACAGGTAATGGATCTGCTGCCCCTACAAGTGCATTGTAAATGCACAACTGAATAGTTTTGGATGTTGTATTATATAAGCACAACTATGTTTTTCATTACTATTACCAAGTTATTTTAAAAATATGACATTCAAACTGAATGTGAAAAAAATTAAAAAGCAGAGCTCWACAGATGTTTAACGAAAATTTAACACACAGCTGTGTATTAAGGAAAAAGTCATCTTTGCCATACATTATCTTCTGAAGATGCACAGAGATGGAGCCTGAAGAATCTAATCATAATTATGTTCCAACCTGTTTTGGAAGATGATTCAATTTTCTCTTCACATGGTTGTGAGGAAATCGATCTATCTATTCCTGTTGTCCTTTGAAAGACTGAGATCTAGAGAAGGGGCTCAAATGGGATCAGACTTGACTTTAAGCAACTTGGCAAGTTATAGAGAATCTGCAAAGTCATTCGTTCAGCAGTAGTTTCAAGTATCAAATACCACTCTTTGAATTCGTAGATGGTAAAACTGAGTTTGTGGAGATGAGCCTGGGTAAAATTCAGAGTTTAATTCACACCATTTGCTTTGCAAGCTACTGTAACTGCATCCTACAGAACTTAAAACTCCAGGATATTGTTGTTGAGGAAGCTCGTTGTAGTAAATCTGACAAGCCAAATGAAGCAAGAGATAAAACTCCATTTAAAATAAAACCATCACAAATCATGACAGCAGAAGACATTCTTTTTTTAGGAACATTCTAGGCCTATGTATGTGTGCCTATATGTACCTGTACGTGTGTGTATGCATATAAAACAACACACAAGGTGAGATCTCTGACAAGTTACATTACATTCTGCTAACACTGCAAGTTTGCATAGTGCCTTAGGTTATTTTTTAATTGAATATCTCTATTTATATATGAAGAGTATTAAAGAAATCCCCGAGGAGTGCACTGTTTGATACTAGATGATTTTGTTCAAYGCCATGTCATTTTAATTTATATCGAAGGACAACTTGCTAGAAGCAGGCTGCAGTTGCTTAAGCTTTAAATGTCAAGTAGGGCCAAGGAGGGAGGTGATGTTTAGTTAATGTAAAAGACAGTTTCCTAAGTAGAATTAAAGAGCATAATTTGTCAGCTAGACTATTTAAGTAAAATGGAGTGTCTTTTTCAGCTTGCAGCCTATTAAGAGGGAAAAAAATCCCTCAATTACTAGTTGCATTTCTGGAGAGTACAACAAGCCTCTAAATATATTCTGTAAGAGACTGAAAATTCTTATGTTCTGACCTGTATTGCACCTCCATAGAGTAAAAATATAGGAAACAAAAAGAAAGGAAATTATTTGGAACAACAAAAAGGAGGCCATGTATTATGGTTAATATGAAGAGTTGAACAGTTGTTTAACGGAATTGGCTTTTCAAAAGTTGGATAGCTGATTGCAGTCTCTGAATGACAATAACGCAATTTACAGTAAAGAAGTGACAAACTTGAAACTCCACTGAAAAGGAATTCTTTYGAGTCACTCCAGTATGGTCTTTTTCTTACTTTTCTCTTAATTAGAATCRTAAAATAGTGAACAAAGTTTAAATATGAACAGCAATAATGATAATTATAAAGCCTCATTACAGAACCTTTTTAAGCCCTAGGATCTCAAAATGCTGTAGAAAGAGATATATTTCAATCCAATGTATATCATGGCTAAGAATAAAACCTGGTCTCCCAAATCTTCTTTGACTTTGCTGCCTCCTTTCTCTCGCTCTCATATTTCTTCCCAGGGGATGAAGAAAAAGGAAYATGACTGAAATACTTAGTCAAAAGCAAAAAGTGAAATAAATTCAGGACTTTACATCTACTTCAATACATCTGTGCAGAGGGGAAAATTAGAGTTCTCATAGGTCTTTACAGGAATTCAAAGATGGAAATCTGCCTGAGACATGTAGTATGTATTTACTGAGTGATTGTCCAAGCTGCAGCTCAGTCACTTCACTTTTTCTGCTGATCTGTCCATGTAATCTCAGGCATAGATAAAAGTTACCTGTATGACTTCAACCTGCTTAGATATCCCAGGATATGTGCTCRCAGTTTTCAAATTCTCTCTATGGAAGATTTCTGAGTGGAGAAAAGGAGAAAATGTAGATAAACATAGAAATATGATAACTATGTGACATGCAGCCATGTTCACTTACAGAATTTAACAAACTTSCTATGCATGACTGTAATTACCAAGCCTCAAAATCCACTTGACAGAACCTGAGAAGTTAGGATGCATATATTTAAGGGGTTTTTATTTTGCTAGTCCATTCATTAGTATTCTCCAACCTCATATGTTCACAAAGCAAGCAAAAACCCTAACTTCAGWATTACAAGGATGGCTTAAAAAAATCTCTAACAGTACTTTTATCTAAATATTACTTAAAACTAACATTTTAAACAACAATTATGTTCAAATAGGAGAGAAACCTCACATGTACCTTAACKTTATTAGGGTTTACACCCATATGTCCAACACTTTCCAGAACTTACTGGGGCATTTCACTTAGTCCTTGGGTCCCRTCCACACCCAGCCCCAGGAACTTTATGCATTCCACCAATGTATCTCTTCCTTTAGGCTGTTTTACTCCCACTTGTACTGCCTTTCAGAGAAGGAGAGAGGAATACAAGGGGTCTGGATGTTAAAATTTTTCTACTTGGCTGCTTCATAGACAATTAGGGCAGTTGCACTTTTTTATGTCTTTCTGCTAACTTCAGAATGGATGGATGCTCTTCTTCATCCCCAGGTTTCTGCAAGGAGTTCCTTTCTGCAACACTATAAAATGTGACAAAAAACTACTTTTGAGTTTCACGGAGTGGGAGGAATCACTGGCTGGAGTGTGTCTCATTATTTCTGATCTCAGAACTCCAGATGAATGCAACAAACTGTGTGCTCTCATATACATGATTTGGGATTCTTTTAACTCATTGGCTTTAACAACAATATCACTTAAGAGAAAAATTTTCCCACTAGTTTAACTCTCAAATGCTCTCTGAAAGAAAATGCAAACCTCTATAGTTAATTGCTTTGCTTAAAAAAAAAAGTCAAAATGGCTTATTTGCGACATTATTAATTTGGAACATTAAAGTCAGTAGGCTTATGCTCCCTCTAAAATAAAAAAAGAAGACCAGAAGACAAAGTTTAGCTGTGAAGTAGGTCTTTGAAGAGTTCACTGTGTCCAATTGTGTGCTGTGGAAGACTGACCTTGGGTGGATGCYAGATGCCCACCACAGMTGCTYGATCACTGCCCTCCTCAGCCGGACAGGAGAGAGGAAATAAAAGGCTCAAGATAAGGACCCGGAAATACCCAGTAGTTCCTGTCACTGGTAGAACCAGATTTTAAAACACCTTCCCCACACCTCTCCCTTCTTCCCRGGCTCAATTTCACTCCCGAATTCTCTAACTCCTCCCTACAGCAGCACAGRGGGACAGGGCATGGGGGTTGGGGTCAGTTCATCACATGTGGTCTCTGCTGCTCCTTCCTTCTCATGGGAAGGATTCCTCAGACGCTTCTGCTGCTCCAGCATGGGGTCCCTCCCACAGGAAACAGTCTTCCATAAACCTCTGCAAGATGAGTCCTTCCYRCAGGCTGCAGTTCTTCACGAACTTCTCCAGCCTGTGTCCTTTCCACAGGGTGCAGCCTTTCAGGAATAGACTGACTTTGGAATCCACAAGGTCACAAGTCCTGACAGCACACCTGCTCCAGTGTGGGCTCCTCTCTTCATGRGGCAACAGGTCCTGCCAGGAGCCTGCTCCGGCACAAGCTTCCCACAGGGTCACAGTAGCCTTTGGACACCCCTCTGCTCCAGCGTGGAGTCCTTCACAGGCTGCAGATGGATCTCTGCTCCACAATGGACCTCCATGGGCTGCAGGGCACAGGTGCAGCTGCCTCACCTTGGTCTGCACCGCTGCACCACAGACTGCAGTGGAATCTCTGCTCTGGTACCTGGCACACCTCCTGACCTCCTTCTTTACTAACCTGGGTGTCTGCAGAGCTGCTGCTCTCACACATTCTCACTTGTGAAYTCACACATTGCTGTTGTGCAGGAGTTATCCCTTGTTCTTGCATCTGTTATCCCAGAGATGCTACCACCATMACTGACGGGCTCAGTCTTGGTCAGCAGCTGGTCCATCTTGGAGCCAGCTGGCATTGGCTCTGTTGGACATGGGGGAAACTTCTGGCAGCTTCTCACAGCAGCCACCCCTGTTGCTTTCCCACTACCAAAACCTTGCCACCAAAGCCAGTACATCTGTTAAAATTAGCAGTCTGTTAAGGAAACTTAGTAAAAACAATGTACCCAAAATTCCAAATGAAGGCTTTCTATTAAGAGTGTGGCATAGAATATTTCAGTTTAGCTAAAACTTTTGAAACTCTGCAGGCCTTAATTTGGCATCACACTTGTCGAACAGCTCTGCTACTTGCATAGTGCAAGTATTCAGATTCCCTTTCAAAGATTAAGATATAAAAATTCTTTTTTGATGGCTTCTAGAAAATGCAGCCTTACAGTTCTGGTAATAAGGAATGCCTGCCAGCAAAATCCCTGTAATGATCATCACCAACACCCTTTAAGAGAGTCCAACTACTTTGGCAATTCTCTCATCAATTTCAGTCAATGTTCACTTTAGAACATAACATATTTTGTAATTATGCAGTTAGAAATATGRGCATATTGATTTGTGCAGAGAATTGAAATGTTGCTCTTCAACCAATTTTTAGCTTCATCATTGCTGAAACTGCTTCTGATGTTCTTGTGTTTCTCACTATTTGCACATATGTAAATCTCAAACCTTCCAGACATTTTAAGTTTTTTTAAAAATATCAAGTTTTTATTAAAAAACAAAATTATACTAATCTCAACTTCAAGGTACAAGTTAATTTTTTCTTCCATAGAAGAAAAAAGTTTTAGCTTTATCATTTTACAGAGAAAGGTTTCTCATCACTATAAAGCATTCTCTTCTGTAGTTTGGATAGTTGGTTGGATTCTCACTTTCTCCCAACCCCTTACCCCCAGAAAACTGAAATTTTGCTGAGGTTGGAGGAATAAGCAAAAATTAAAAAGTTTGTRAAAAAATAAAAAATTTTACTTTAGCTAGAAGTCAGAATTATTCCTCCAACAGAACATCTTAAGAAAGCTAATTATAGGAGCTACTGCTCTTACAATATATTAAAAATATAGTTGTATTTAAAATGCTTGCAGTATTTATCATTAAGCCTAAACAATTAGTATTATAGCTATGTACTTGAAAAAAAACCCCAAAATCCCACACCCAATACCTACACTGCTATCCTTCTAACCACCCCAAATCTCCTTTTTAAGTCACATTTACTGCCAGAATTTAGGAGTCAAACGTTTTGGTCCTCTCTAATTTTTYCTCCTACTCATAAGTCCTCAGGATTATGAAACTGCAGTTTTAATGTGTAAAAATGCAATAATTACACGAAAATGAAATGAGCAAAGCTCAATCCATAGAGGGAACTGAAGTCTCATAGTGGCATCCCAGTTAATCACTGTCTGACTTTGTGAACATCACTGGTRTTCACCAGTCTTATCCATAAACAGCACCAGCACGCTCACAACTACGTGCATGAGACTAAATCATCTTGCTTAGAGCCATAGGGGCACTTACAGCTGCTTTCTTTTTCTGTCTTCTCCCATCCAGTCAGATTCATGAAAAATTTGCTCCAACTTTCAGCTACCAGGCCAGATTACACATTTTCAGTTCTATCTACACCTCAGAGGCTGCACAGCAATCTTCTATGTCTTCTGCTTGTCAGCAATGTCGCCCAGTTTAGGATTATGAGCTCTATGAGTAGGAAACTAGAAAACATACACGAAACCTGTCCAGAGTTTTAGGTATTCTACATGGAGCATCCTCTTTCCGCTCATATGAGTAAAGRATTCCTTTATATGATCCCTGACACACTTTATTTTCCTGTATGCAGTCTGGAGTCAAAAGTGACTGGCTTTCTGGCACGGTCTATTATGTTTCCTGGTTCTAAACTGTAAACACTATTTGCATAAACCCAGCCTCTCTGAGTATTTCCATTACTTCCCTTATTCAGACCTGCTTTCAGGAGCATGAAATTTAAAACTCAAAWAAATATGAACAAAAATCTGTTCTAGAGATGGATTAACTATGACCAACCTGCACAGCCTGCTCATGGTGAGATGATGAGGCTGTTTACCATTTCCTGCCTTGACTCAGATTTCCTATGCAAACGTAAGTAATATTTTTCTCCCTCATGTGGGCAAAATTCCCATATCAAAGTCACATCAAGATGATAAACAAATTTATTGGTTTTAAGATGCAATTATTATGATGATGAGAGACACATAAAATCAGTGTTCTCAGAGAAATAATTTAATATTGCTTCTTATAGCCAAATAGATACTAAATAAAATGTTTTCTGATGCTCACAACCATTGTCAACTGTTCATTTCCTTTTTCTTTTAACCTTCTCTGCCTTACCAGTGCAGAAACCTATCTGCTTTTTTCTGAAACTTGTGGACCAGCTTTCCACATTGCTCACCTGCCCTATTCCCTAGTGCTCACTGCCTTTCCCTGTTTGCAAATTTCCACCTCCACTGGATCACTGAAAAAAGGCTCTACGAAAAAAAATCTTTATCTCACATCATTTATTTTACAGACCAGCGTCTCAACTGGTTGTTGCTCCCCAGTAAAGGRTAATGCAGAAGTACAATCTGAAGCTGTCTTTACTACCACAGACTGTGCCCCATACTCATTATTTTTGGTTCTTTCTGCAGCTGTCCTTAGTATAACATTATACCATCTATCATGTGTCTGAACCTATTTTTATTACTTCTTCCTTGTTTCCACTAGTTTAGCAAATTATCTGTTGTGGTATTTTTTGTATAATTATATTTCAGTAATGACACTGAGCCTTATCTTCACTAACTACTGTTATAAATATGAAATTTCAGTAAATTCCAGTGAATCTTTYTATTTTTCAATTATAATAAAGTCTAATTTAAACTTTTCTTCTGTTTAGATCCTTACAATCTGAGGGTTTTTACTTTTTTTACTATTTTGAGCTCTGAAAGTCAGTGGCATACATTGCAAAGTTGCATTATAGCAGTATCTAAGGTGAGGTGTAGCCACAATTTTAGATAGCATGTCCATCACTGATTTTATACTCCTAACAGTACAATCTGAGAAACRTTTTTCTTCAGCACTACAACTGCACTACACTGAAGAATTGACAGATTTTTCACACAATAACTCCCAAACTTTTTTTGTTTCTCTGCCAGAGTTCTGTGACTTCTTTCCTTTTTGTGCATACATTGATTTTTCATTTGCATTTTTGATTTATTTTTATATGCCTGTCATTCAACATACCACCTAAATCTTTCTGCATTGTTTTAAATTATGTTACAGGCATAACAAAGGGATTTTTTTCTCTTGGTCTTTTTTTCCTAAATTTTACTAGAGAATAATAAATTGTCTTCTTATTATAGAAATAATAAAGGTTTACATTATGTCTGTGCATTATTGGGGAAAAGAAAAGAGACAGCAGGAAGCAAWAAAGAGGTATAATCCAATTCTACATTCTGGAAAGAAAAGGGCCTAACATCATTTATGGTGTCAGAAGTAGTGTTTCTGGAAAGGGTAGGGATGGGTTATGATTACCATCTATCATTCCCCTGTAACAATTAGTCCACAGAGTAGCTCTCAAGCCAATTTTTTTTCAAATTTGCATTGGAAGCCCTTCACATCATACCACTTCACACCATACCCTATCTTTTTACTAACTGTACTTGTTTTGAATCTTGAGCACTTAGCAAAGTATCTCTTTATTTATGACACACCTCATATTTTGCTTTGCTTATTAGAAAATATCAGGAAAGTAATTTATATCAACAGACACCTATTTCACCTTACTAGTTTAGGTATAGTACTTCAAGGATACACACAATTTGGTTTGTCAGTCCCCCATGAAATCTGCCAAGCAAGTACTTTCTCTTGCATCATACCAGAGACAGAGATATCTTCTGGTACCTGGGGAAAGGTGTGGATATTCTCCTTTCTTTAAGGGCAAGTCCTACGGATGAGGCCACAGTCAAACCTAGATTCATAAAAGAGATTCAAACATTTCTAGAAAGCTGAGGCAGCCTTTATGTAAAAGTTCATTTCAGAGCTAGTGTGGGTACAAAGATAACCTAGGTGGAGAATAAACAACAAAGAAAAACTGATGCTGCAACAAAGAACATGTAATTTGGGGGCAATCTAATCTAATAATCATATTGATTAGAGTTAGGCAATTTAAAAGTATATGCAGGCACAAAGGAAGAAGAAACAGGTGATGTGACAGACAAGAACATCAAGATCTGAAAGATAAGGATCAACACTGTTTGGTGGACTTGCCAGCCCCTGACAGGGAAAGGAAATAGGTGACAGAGACCTGCACAACTTTAAGAGGTTCAAAGAGAGGAACAGAAAATAGGAAACAATACAGACACAGCAGCATCCAAAAAAAACCCAAACCTGAAGGTCTTAAGAAATAATACAAATATCTAGACTCTGCAGCAATTAGTGAGACTTGACAAGACTTGCTTAGCTGCAGTTTTACTTACTAGTAAAAACTTACTAGTAAAACTAGTAAAACTAGTAAAACTAGTAGCCAGTAGGTGCTAAGAGAATATAATGTATCCTATATTCTTTGCTAATAAAGTAGTACAAGGAATTACATGGTGCATTTCTGCTTTAGCATGTCCCAATAAGAGAGACTAGCAATTTTCTTTCATTGTGAGGATTCAGGCCCCTAAAGGAAACCTACAAGAAAGCCAGCGAGGGGCTTTTGAGAATGGCATGTAGTTACAGGAGAAGAGGTGAGGCATGCCCTTAAAACTAAAAGAGGGTAGATTTAGATTGAATATTAGGAAGAAATTCTTCACTGTGGGAGTGCTGAGGCAGCACAACAGGTTGCCCAGAGAAGTCGTGGGTGCTCCATSCCTGGAAGTGTTCAAGGCTGGRTTGGATGGGGMTTTCAGCGACCTGATCATGTTGCAAATGTCCCTGCTCATGGCTGGTTGGTTGGAACTAGATAGTTTTTAAAGTCTCTTTCAACCCAAACTATTTTATGATTTTATGATKATTCCCTCTCTCATCTGCTTCAGCTTGCACCTAGAGAGTGGACAGAGAGTATGCCTTTAATCAACAAGCCTAGCTGGTGAATAAAATCTGTTCCCTCAATCAGCAGCCCAGGCTGGTGTCTTGTGGCAATCAAAATGTGTTGTAACACTAGCTATGTTTTCCCTGTTCTGGATTAGAAGAACCTGCTATTCAAAAAGACTTAGTCTTTTCCCCATTTACCCTTTGTGGCAAAATTGCAATGAATTTATTTTAAATTTTAAAATTATGGCTCAAAAATATAATTATGCAACATATTTTGAAATATCTTTATGTAAGTTTTGTTGTTAGCTCTTGTCCACAAATATGCCAAGGACCCGATGTAGTTCTTACTGAACTGTTAATTGAAGCTGCATTAAATCCATATGAATCCCCTCCACAAACTATGTTTATATCTCAAAACTAGATTAGATTATGAGGAAAAAAAATTTAAAAATAATAACTCATGCAGAAAGAGAGAGTATCTCTTGATGTAGAGATAGTATATTGTGCTTTGCAAAGATGCTTACTACAAACAGCAGTAGTCCTGCATGAACGATATGGAAATGGATTTTATTTCAGCACACTGCATTACCGATCCTAAACCCAACCTTGTCATTATAATTTTTCATACAATTATGTGTGAGTCCCATCTTGCTAAAGAGYCTATCTGTCTTTTACTGCCTCTGGCTGTCATCTTGATCATAATGTAGAAGACTTTCCAAACCCAGAAGTTAATGACCATAGCAATAACTGTTATTTATGCATTCTACTCCCCAAAACCTCCAAAGCATCAGCGGCATCTGCAAATTCAGAAAGGCATATGCCAAAGCGTGTGCTAACAGTAGCTTACTGGCAGCAGAATGATGATGGATTTTGGACCTTTTTACCTTAAGGATCAGTCTTTTCCAGATTTCTCAAGTGGTTTTATTTGGCTGACTTCACAATTGCTTACTTCAAAATAAATTTGATGATTAGGTACGTATCCTAAAACAAGCATCTAAGTCACAGAACATTGAGGCAACTTTGTTTACTGTCTCCACAAGAAACCTAAATGTGGCATAAATAGAGGGACTTGTAGATACTTTCGTTCTAGCCTGGTTTTAAATAATTAGGGCAGGGTTGTAGCAAAACTAAACTAGATGTGAAAATATGGATTGTTCTGACTGCTCCATTTTCTGATGTCTCCCTTTCAGCATACTCTTTTAAGAGACAAAACATTCCCATATGATATGAGATCTTTCAGCTTGAATGCATAATTTATCTATGCATTTCCTATTTCAGAATCTATTGTTTTGAAGAAGTCTCTTGTTCAAATATTTTTTAAAAAACCTTTCTCAAATTATCTSCTGCATTTCAGGGTTAACCCTCAAAGTACTCTGCCATTCATATTCCACATAGCAGATCAACGACTGCTGCTCATTTGTGATTCCTGCCAAATCACTACACTCTGCTCAGACTGACTAGCTCAAGACCCTAATATGGTGACAGCTGCTGGGAATGTTATTCTTTRAAATGAATAGCTGAATAGTATTCTATCAGCTAACAGTACACAGTCTTCTGAGATCTTATTTGAATATAGGTGGTGATAGCACATTTCCTTGTAACCCATATGTACTTCACAATATGCTGAGTTTGTTCCTACTGCAATAATTATAGATGCTTGCATTTCTTTAAGTTCATACAAATTCTTGCAGGATCAGGGTCAAACTTCAAAATTAAGCAGTCAAATGAAGGTGCAAGTTCTTTTTCTTTTTTTAAAATGGTTCACATCATCTAAAGTAGTAAATCCTTTTGTCCAGAATAAATAATGATAATTTAGGAAACCAGAATATGCCTACACCACAGTCAGTGAGTTAGAACACTTTCTAATATAGGCAACAAAACCATGTATATCATAACAGCCACAAAATCACRCTTCTCATAAATAAACCAATCTTCAGATTAAAATTTGTTACATTTTTTACCTCCACTATTTTTGCTGGAATTCTCTTCCACACTTCACTGCCTTACAGTACATATCCCTTTGGCCCTATAGCACTTTTTTCTTTTCTTTTTTAAAGCTAAACAGCTCCTCTCATTCTTTGTTTCCAAAAACGGGGACTATTTACAAGGGATATTCACTAGGTCCCAGGCCCTGCTCTACAATCTAAAGAAACCAATTTAGTCTCATGCTGTAATATAGGTGTTTCCTRTTGATTCTGATCTCCTTCTCCACTTCTTTTTAGAAAACACATGATCAGGTCACCATATACAGTGGTGCTTGCTACACATACCTAGCATGGGGTGGTTTATAGAACAGCCAAACCAATATTTTGTCGTCAAACGTGCACTAGTGGCTTAAGTTCTCTCCCTGAAGASAAAGAAATTTGAGTATTTTACAATAGTTGATCAATGAGATCAGTGGTATATATCAATGAGGACCATCTGATTGTACTGTCAAGTCTGGCCACACAGAAAGAGGAATAGGAAAAGACTAGTGTAACTGTTACAATGTGTGCTAAAACTTCAGAAAGTATACAAATTTTGGGGCATTCTGCCCCCTTTCTTAAACTGAGTTGCAAATTGTTCTGTCACATGTGGTCCCAAAATGTAAACTGAGCCACAGAAATTACCAAGGCAGAAAGAAACCAAAACCAAACTATTCTCCCCACACTGACCCCCGCCCCACACACTCAGCCCTGGAGGGTATGGGTAGTGACACAGGGAGTAGCCAGGAGCTGGAGAGTAGTTATAAGCAAATACAATAAGAGACAGAAGAATTGCAGCTAGCTTTTATTAACCCTCAATGTCTTTTGTATTGGCACAAGTAAGTACTTTATTATTGATTTTCAGCTAGATTTTTAACATTTGGGGAGGAAGGCAGTTGGTTTTGGCTTTTTTAAACAATGCAAGTTTTGAAAAAGGAGCATCAAACTTGAAACTGAGAAGCTGAGAGCAGTATTTCTAATGTAATTAGGTTAATTTGTGAGGGAAAGGGTTAGTGCTTAAGCAGGTAAATGGCACCCTGCAAAGCAGYAGGTGAGTATTGGTGAGACTGAACATTAGATAATGTCCTACAAATGTATTTTGTGGCAACAAAAGGAAACTTACAGCAAAAGCATTATTGAAAGACCTAGAAGTACTTGAAATACACTGGCTTTAGGCAAGTCCTTTCATGTACATTTAAATTATCTATGGACTCAAGTAGAGTCTCCAGAGGGGGCTTGCAGGTTTCGCAGTCAATGTTCAAGCCCTGTTTTAACATTGTGAACAAGAACCAGAACAGGCCTGAATGTAGGGTTTTCAACCGTGTGTAATAAACAATGTCATTACTCCCCACAGCGAGCAGATAGGCCTTCTGCCACATCTTGACTTCCTCTCTGTACTTAAAAAAGCATTTCAGAGCAGGAAGCTAACCTAGGTGATGTGAGCCAGCCTCGGCAGGTGACTTTTTCTCTCCACTCCTATTGGTTTAGGCACCTATGACTATCCCAAAGTAAAACTCATCCATGCCCCACAGAAGAGTCATTTGAGAATTTTCCCTGTATTCAAGTTCAAATTTATGTTGAGATTATTAATGAAAGTTTTACATTACATCAGTTGCAAGACCAATCTTGGAGGAATTTCATTAATATTTTCCCTTTAACAAAATCCATTATCATCTYTGCTTTAGCTGGTACCTCATTTCCTTGTAATTCCTGTACCATTCTCTGTCTCCAGTAACAGTAATTGCCTAGGTAACACTGTGGTACATTTGTTTTTTCTGAATTTATTCAAAGGCAACAGGTTAACCAGGCTTACTGAACTTTTGGGGAATTGTGTGGTTTATTTTAACTATTTTTATAAGTGGTTTCTAAGAAATTCTCATTTTCTGTTGTCCTGAAGTACTTTCAGTGGGTCTTTTCTTCGAGAAACTCCACAAACCTTGCCGTTTACTGAGCTCAAACCAATACTTCTGTAGTGACGTGACACGTTGTCATGTGAAAAGGGGAGGCTTCCTCAACCTTTAGCATAGGGAGATTTACTAGACCCTTAGTGTTTAATTTGTCTGTAAGTGTTCCAGGAAAGTTGAGACCCTTGTGCTCAACCACTCTGTCAGCATCCCGTTAGGGGCATCCTTCACTGAGCAGTCCTCTGGATTGGGGGGATGGTTCGACTGACTTCGTAAGGGAAATACCAACATCATAAGGGAAACCCCTCAGCAGGCCTTCCCCTTTCTTAGAGTGTGTTACCCACTGCCAGCGACTGCCAGCGTCCACGAAGGATTCACACCAACAGTTCACGGAATAACACTCCGTAKTAATATAAAATTGTGACAGGTTAAGGTTTGAAGGTTGTTTCGGTGATACTGTCTGACTGCAAAAATATACTTGRAGGAACATACAGACAAGCTCTAATCCCCAGTAAAACATTCAGCACACATCAAGTATGAGTCTTACTCAACAGGCGTCCCTATCAGGGAGAAGACGGGTTCAGCCTATCAAGAGATCCCAGCAATTACGAGGGAGTCTTACCTAACTTTTCCCCCATTCTTGACTTACTTTTATACTGTTTMTTTGTGTTTAGGCAGAGCTTGAGTGACTCTAGTCATACATACCTTTGTTACTGAGTGGTGTAAAATTGTCCCACTTTGCTTTTAAAGACACAGTCAGAAAGAATATACAGCACATGCCCAGTGAGGGGTGGTCATTCCTTGGAGACCACCTTGGAGGTAACTTTGGGATGTAGGTGTGTGTTATTATTAGGCTTTAATGAAGCAAGTTCATCTAAGGAGAGAGATTTCACACAGTTGCTGGCTCAGTGGCAGGACACCTTCCCCTACCTCCCCTGGCTGACAGGTGGTATGGGGTTTATCAGTTGCAAAGTACCATCAAATTCTCTTCCCTKCAAGAATCTCCRCAGAGCCTGGCTGCAGTATCTCCCCTCCACTCCACCCTCCATTCCATCCCCCTTAGCAGGTGTGTGTGTATGGGGAATCATCGTGGAATAGGTTTCAAGTCATGCCAACTACATTCTATCCAGGGAACAGGGACTCTGATTTACCCTATAATTTCTGTACTAACTCCTGTTAAGATGCTAATATAACTCCTCAGTTTTCTCTAATTGTACCCCCAGTTACCTGTCCACAGGGTCACCAGTCATTTTCCCACATACATTTTTGCCCATTCTCTTCATTGAAATTTGACTGCATTCAGATTTTGAGTTCTAGGTTCAATGCAATACAATACAGGAACCACATTATCCACCTTTTTGAGCATATAGGTTGCATTTACACCAGTAACTAGGGTCAACCTTAAAGTTACCCTATGCTCTCYTTGTGTCAGTCAGTGTCAATGACCCAAATTTCTCACGTTAATCGTCAGAAATATAGAGCAAGAAACATTCTGTAGGAATAGTCTATTCACCTCMTCAGCTCAGTTTAAACTTGATAATTCCCTGTACCTATGCCTTTGTTCAGACAACATAAAAGTTCAGGAGCCATGTATGTTACTGTAAGAGAAAATATTAAGTGGAGGACAGCTATATTTTGCCAACAGATTGAAGCATAAGAACACTAAAAAATGAAGCTATTTGCTGGAAGTGTGTCAGCATGTTGTCACACTCCCCACTTGCCTCACAGTTTGGTGACCCATAAAACCTGAAGTTTTTARCTCTGTCCTTGTTGCCATCTAAATTGCCCTGCCTTTCAATCCTGCCACACTTGCAGAAACGGTGACATTTACATCCTTCTCTCATCCTAATCTTGCTCCTTTCATTGGCACATCTCTCAGCTTTGCAGGGTACAAGGCAGTCAGCACCATCTCCACCACACGTAAAAACTTTGAACTCCAGCCCTTTCTCACACACCCTTTGCTACTGCATTAAGTATAGAGCAGCCTGAAAAGACCCTGCATTATAGAAAGGCTTCACTTTGCATGTGGATAATACAACGTGGGTAAAACGAACATGAGTGATAGGCAGGACACAGATGAAGAAGGATGCTCAGACAGCCTAGAAGGGACTGTATCAGTGCAGACAGACCTGCAATGGCAGCTTGCTCAGGAACAGGCAGAYCTGAAACAGTTGTGAATATGATTCTGGAACATATTACTGCTTCACAAATAGCCTGCCAGTGCACCAGGAATATTTTTACATAAATAAGGACTTTTAAATCRCTTGGCTGGGTAGTCAAAGAGAAAAAAACAGAAGTGTTTAAATATGCCAAAACGATGTAACAAAAATTAGAATTTGTACATTTATCAAAAAATAGATAATAACATAAAAGCCAGGTAGGGACAAAATAAGATGCAGATGGGAACCCAAACTGGCATTTCTTATCTTCTGAGTGCTTGACTTTACAACCTTAATACCGCAGGTTTTGAATGCATAATGTCCTTGTTTTGTTCTAAGAACACTACAGCTACAGAARACACACCAGACAGAAGGCTCAGCAGCAAGGTAAAAAGTTGGGTTATCACTTAATTTTATATTTTCATAGAGACTATCTTCTTTTTTTTTAAGTATTTGATTATGTTTGATTGCTGAAAAATACCTCAAACACATGAATCTACCAACAGCCTCCACTTCTTATTTACCATTTTTCAGGGAGGAATGGCTCTATAGAGGCTTTTTCTGACTACTTGAAAACAGAATTTATGCAGAGATTAATACACTTGAGATATTCCATGGGACACAAATCTCTTTAATTGGTTTCTCTTGACTGTAATCATTCAATCCAAGACTTTTTTTTTCTGCACTTGAAAAATTACAGACAAAAAAATCCAGTTTGTAATCATCTTGCTGAACCATGCAGAAGCTCTCTATTAATTTTCTATTGATACATTCTTTGCTCATTGGCTGAAACTGCAGCTTTCTCTGTGAAGTTGTAACATGAGCAAAAAAGTAAGAATATCTCCACAAAGTAATGGCTGATATGAATGGCTGGCTAGACGCTGTGCAAACCTCCATGCTGGTAGTGCCACCAGCTGACTCAGAAGCTGTCAAAAGCTTCTAATCTGCTTCACTTTTGCCTCATTTGCTGCA
Source organism: Amblyornis subalaris (assembly GCA_018881555.1). NCBI lineage: Eukaryota > Metazoa > Chordata > Aves > Passeriformes > Ptilonorhynchidae > Amblyornis > Amblyornis subalaris. The sequence goes on along the minus strand of JACAXG010000018.1, from coordinate 8,776,250 downwards.
GCATTTTTGCTTGATGGTGGAATCTTGACAAGGCATTGCTGTGGCTTTGTTTCAATTTAGTTTATACACTGATCTAGTTATACCAGAGTTTGGCAGCTACTAAAATATACTTCATTCCTCCATATCCCCAGCGATTTTACAGCCTTCATGATGTTCAGGTCTTATCAGCTACTGAATTTCATCTTCTCAGAAAAGTGAAACTTTCCTTCCTGTTCTTTGCCACCAAACATTCCTTTTTATCATGATTTTCAAGCCTTCAACTTCAGAGCATTTGTACGGAGGTCAGTGAATTTGTCATCTTTCCTTCTACAGAGATGCTCCGTGCATTCTAAAACAACTGTGAAATAGTTCTCAGAGGACACAACACATTAAACCCCTGCTAGAGAATTTCTTTGCAAGACTGTTATTCTATGAAACTTCTTGCATGACATTTATTCAATCAAATTATAATTGACTTCTCTTATTCCATCCCCATAAAGAGTAAAATGTTAAAGTGGTGCGATGAAGTGAAAAATAAGAGTTGGTATATAAGAATCATGCATTTTAAAAATTATTTGTTAATCTGGCAATAAAATCAATAAACACTCGTGGTTATTCCTGTCCGTAGGAAAGACAAATATTTTGTTGCAGACGTAAAGAAGACAGTTGCAAATTTTGCTTGTCACTGCAAAGGCAATGTGTGGTGTATTAACCTTTCAGCCCATAAGCATTTGTCTATGTATTGGCTCTAAGTGACACTAGCAAACATCATACTTSTCTAAAGAGAAGAAATAATTTGTTGCTGAATGCAATGCATGATAAGCCCAGTCAAAGAGAAAATAAGTTATAACCATTTCTTCTTAGCAGGCCTCATAATTAAATTCTATTTTAAAAAAACTTTATAACTGAAATATTCATGACAGAAATAACAGTCAAACTAGAAAATACTCATTGAAGATGCATTTTAGCATATTCCGTGATGTTTGTACAGCTGCTTAAACCTGTAATTGACATCAGGTCTTCTCGCTGATTTTCTGAGAAAATCCGGCTCACATAAGAAAGATTTTTTTCAGTCTTCTTTCAAGACATAAAAGCGTTTTCAGGAGGGATGTTGGAAGTAGCATACAGGACCTAAAGCCTGTTAACAAATAATGAAACAAAGGTTTAAATCCGATAAATCTCACTTGATTTCTTTTAATGTTTATAAACTATTTACTGAAATAATAGTGTTTCTGTTTAGCCATGAATGAAACAGTGAGATATTTCTTCTTTAGGGGAAAATCTAAAAGGTAATGCTTTTTTTCTAATAAGATTGGTACTTAGTTATGGCATAGCACTACTGATGTTGAGGTTTATAGCTGAGTAACAACAAGATTTTATTAATGTTCAGAGACAGTGTGCCTAGTAGAAAGAATGGAACTGATGGATAGCCATGATTTTTTACACCACTTCTTTGGTGAATACATTATCTGTGTGAGCACAGAAAAAGGCAGTGAAATGGACCGCAACTTGCCAAAATGCCAGTCATTGAAATCACAAGATTTCATTTCCTTTCATGACATGAAGAATTTCCTTTCATGAAAGGAAATAAAATCTTGAAATCAGGGAACGAARTGAAATGAACACACAGGAGARGAATTTGGATGAAATGAAATGCAGCTGAAAAAATAATTCTGAAATGAAGTGTAAAAATTTAAATGCAATGAGATGACAGGAGGTGCAGTGAAAAGCACTGAAACTTGCAGAAATTAGACTCTTTGAAATCTGCCAATCCAGAAACAAGGTGAAATGAAGTGAAAGGACAAGACCTAGGATGATATGAAATGCAATTGAAAAAAAAAGAAAATTCTGCAATGAAGTAAAAACTTTTAAATGCAATGGGATGACACGAGGTGCAGTGACATGGACCAAAATTTGCTGAAATGCCAGTCGTTGAAATCACAAGATTTCATTTCTTTTCATTAAAAGAATGATTTCCATTCATGAAAGGAAATAAAATCTTGAAATCAGGGAACGACGTGAAACGAACACACAGGAGACGAATTTGGATGAAATGAAATGCAGCTGAAAAAAAAATTTCTGAAATGAAGTGTAAAAATTTGAATGCAGTGGGAGGACAGGAGGTGCAGTGAAAAGCACTGAAACTTGAAGAAATGASACTCCTTGAAATCTCCAAATCCAGGAACGAGGTGAAACAAAGAGAAAGGACAAGACATAGGACGATATGAAATGCAATTGAAAAAAAAAAGAAAATTCTGCAATGAAGTGAAACCTATTAAATGCAATCCCTTAGGCACACATAAAGAAGTTGAATTTTTTCCAACACCAAAAGGGATGCTACAGTAATTTCATTCTGTACACCAGTCCTCATTTTTCACATCAGAGGGTTTTTAGGCATAGAAGTAATCGGGTTTGTTGTGTTTTTTTAAACTCAGATTAATTCCCTAATTCCCAATTCACCTAACATGAACAAAGACTTGTGCTGACACAGCACAAAGGAGGGAGGTGCTGCAGGAGGGAAGGAAGAAAAATAAAAGTCAACAGGCACCACATAGGACAACACATAGGACTTTGTACCATGAAACTACAGCTCAAATCAGGAGCAACTTAATTTCTCTAGAGYAGGGAATGAGCAGCAGCTGTAATTACTGCCTGTAAATGCAAACACTCCCTCACTCCCCTGCCTTGGAGAGGCTGAGATGCTGCTGGCCATTTAAGACAATTCAGAGTTCCCTTGCCAGAGTAAACAGTTATATCCAATAATGCCTCTCGCTTCTTCTCCCTTTTTAAGAGGAGTTTGTTTTTTAACATACATCATCCCAGTTATTTGGTTTCCACCAGGGCCTTGCAAAGGCAGAGACAGAACTAAATGGGCTGCAAACTGCAGAGCAGGCACAGAARACCTGTAGTTAAAATGTGGCCCACAGACTGACATAGCTACAGGTACTAATGGAGGATGGCGACTGCTGGAGCAAGCATCCCAAACCTTCCCCACTGAAAAGGGCTTTGTGACAACCTCTGTTTCCAGCTTTTTTTCACTTGTGGTCAGAAAATCTTTCCTATTCTTATTTAAATATTTCTGTTTGCAAAATTAAGCAGATTTAACRTCCTCACTGGACTTTACTTGGCTTCTAAGATTTTAAAGAGGATTTTCAAGAACAGACYTGGTTCCACTCTAAGAGAAGAGGGAAAATCTGCTGGGCAAACAGGAATGTATCCCAAGGGCACACATCTTCTCAAGTAGGTTGGTCATAGGCCTCCTGAAACCTAGTCCAGAGCACTTGTCCTGGGTTAACAAAAAAGRATGTATTCTATTACCACCCGCATATTTCCTTGATTACYGGAGAGTCCCTGTGTTCATGTGAAGTACTCCTTATCTCAACTGAGATAACCATTCTGAGTAGATTATCTTGCTTAATGGYCCATCACCGAACAAGATAAGCACCAACCAATAGAATGTCAGAAACCATTTACTCCCCGGAGAGGCTTCATGTGAGCTCATTGCCGAAGCAACCAATAGAATGTCGGGAAAATCCTTTTCCATTGTGGAAGTCCCYGCCCCTGGGGGAGGTACCAGCCAAGAAACATGACATAAAAGCAGGCTTTGAGATRAGAGAAATCACTCCACTCCAATCCACTGGACTCCACTCTGCTGGACTGGACTCAACTGGTGTACCAGGACTACTCCACTCTACCAGTCTACTGGACTGGACTASCAGGACTGGACTACCAGACAACTGGACTACCARACGACAGGAAACCCAGAGGACTCCGGACCACYGCCATCACTGGATACTCAGCGGACCAGACCTTCTGCAGAACCAGTGCCTAACTGGACTACACAGCTACCACCCTGGTCAACAGGGTGCCAGGTTGTACCATGACTGTGTCAGTTTGTTTAAGCTGGTGTTTCTGTATTCCTGCATTTATTTTAACCTTTTTATTAAAATTGTAATTCTGACCTAAAATCTCTCGAGGTATTTCGTGTGGGGTTAATTTCCCCTGCTGGTTACAGTCAAACCAGTACAGCACTCTTCACAAGCAAGTTTCACTCATGTTCTCACCTCTTCCTAGCTTACTTAGTTTTTCTATCTAAGCCTCAACAACACTGATCAAAAAGTAGGTAAAATGTGATCCCAAATTATGCAAGATTACATGAATTTTACCTACTGCACTTCTCAAGCCTGTACCAAAAAAAATCTACTTGCTATTGACCGAGTGGAAATCTCCATTCATGTCATAGTTTGCTAAAGCATATGRTCATTTTTAGGTTTGAGTAAATACTTTTCATGCTCTAGGACTAGAATGAGGCATATTTGCTCCATTTATATTTGAAAGGCTAATTCATTAGCACATTACGCCTACATCAAAACATTCATCCTCAGAGGTGCTAAAAAGTCATCTGTCAGTTTTCTAGAACTTTTAGTTCTATATTATCTTTACCCATATTACAAGAAAATTTTCTTTCATCCCAACAAATATATCTGTGTTTTGCCAAATTTTCATGAAACCAGTATATCCTTCTCTCCACATCTTAAATATGTCTTTTCTTAATTCTTAAATGGACAGATTGGGATGACCTGTCAGCTTGTAATTCCACTGATGCCAGTGTAGTTACAGTGCCTTGGCACTGTTGTGCAAGTCTCTTTTCATGCACTGCTCAGCACATAAAGGACATAAGGATAATTCTCTCAAAAGAGAAAACACAGACATGGCTGCAGGGGGACACAGAGGCAACTCCCCGCCCACTGCTGATACTTCAGGCTTTGCAAACAATTCTGCTTTCTCTCTAGAAAGCAGTTACATGCTTAGCCCTCAGTTATATTCTTCTTTTCTTCTTCCCTTTATCCTCAGATTCCTAAGGGTACAAGAAATGTTCCTAAGAATATTTCTATTCTCATTTAGCCAATTAAATTCTCTAGTTGGTGTGCCATACAGAGACCTACACATACTCACTCAACAGTAAATCAGTAGCAGTATTTAAGCATTTTTCAGTAAGAATAGCTGGAGCACACACAGGTTCCTAATGAAGAGGATTTTCTAAATACTTTTTTTTTTTACCTTGGTTTACTTCATCATCATTGTAAGCTGCAGCAGGCTTTATGAGCCTGCAGGACAGGTAAGCAAGCAAAAGGGAGATGAAAGGCACTTTTTGAATAAGTCACTTCTAGCAGCAAGGCAGAGGTTGATCTGAGAGATTAGTCAGAGGCAGAGAAGATAAGAGCTGCGTGTGGCTATCCTGGACAGGCTGTAGGACAGCCTTGTGCATCTGCTGTGCAGAAGGCAGGGAGGTAGCAGGAAAGACCAGGAATGCTCGCAACACCCTCAAAATGGCAACTACAGGAAGGGAAAAAGAAAATGGACTACAGGAAAAGAAAGCTGCAGTTATGTTCAAAGTTATGTTGAAGTCTGAAACTGAGACCAAGAGGTTTTATTTAATACAGTAATAGAGAGACAACTATTGGGATTTGAAAAGAGGAATTACATCTCTGTGTCAATAGAAGGGAATATTACTCTGGTAGCTTCATTTTGTAAGAATAGAAGGGGTAAGAGGTTGGGGGGCTATTTGTGATAATAGATTCAGAGCTCACATCTAACACAATTAAGTTTAATAAACAATACCAAAAATATCTCTGCCCACATTCAGCATAATTGTGATATATTTAGCTACTGAAAGTATTTGTTGATCCTGCCTCTCCTCCTCTCTTGCCCTTACATCAGCAGACRACAAAAATCTTTTCTTTCCAATTCTTTCTTAAGTGAGAAAATGTATTTGCTATTGAAGGTGCTACCACAGTATTGCTTTTCTTTAATCATGGAGAGACATTCAGCTGAACCCTTAACAATTGAATTTCACAGTGTTTACATAAAAGTGGATGTGGATACAATTCATTTCTATGTGTTGTAAAGACAGTGGGTTTTATTCTGCAAAATGCAGCACATTTCCATATTTATCATTGTAAGCATAGAACTGCTTAAAGGCAGCACATCTTTAATTAATTTTTACTGCAGTGTGAAAAGAATCCTAAATCATTAATCATTTTCCTTTCACTATATACTGAAGGAAAATTTTCCTGTCTTGTTCTGTACACACATGCACACATACACAGAGGAAATCTTGTTGAACCTGACTTTCCAATAAACTGGTTACAAATTGAGCCCCTTTTGACCTCTGGATCTAAGCTGATCTACCCATCAGAGAATAATCCTCCAGTAATGCTGGGTTAGTTAGAGYTGCCAGTGCCCAGCCAGCAACTTCKTCCAGAGCCTTCAYCAGTTTCAACAGGAACAGATGCTGGATTCAATTCAAAATCTAATGTTTATATTCTCACTGATTGTTTTCAGCTTTCATTCACCTTCCCTAACTGGCTGACAATTGTTTCCTCAGCCCAACCATCTCGCTGTYTTCTATTATTTTTCATTAAAAGAGGTTAATAAATAGCTTTCTGTTAGAGAAGGCAGTTGTATTTCTTCCACATATGTATTTTTTCCCTACATAAATGTCAGCATATAGGATGTTACACTTAGCAGTAGGGTAGCTTAAATGAATGCACCTTATCATTCCATCTGCTGCCTAAACAAAGCCTGGAAAATCAACTTATTATACATGCCAAACATTTTATGAATATCAACTAACCAGTCATTACTGGCACCATACAAAGGATGAAATAATGAAGAMAGAAAGAGAAGAAATTATGTCTTTTAATTACTTCTACAACTCAAGATTCTAAGGACATTTTTAGGGAACTGACGAACTACRGGATTTGACAAGTAACTATTTGGTGGCCAAATTAAAATTTGACCCATATAAGGAGCTCAGGATTACAGGCAGTCAGAACTAGATGTATACACTGAAATTTCAAAGTGCCAAAACTATAGCATGCACCAATTTTTAATCTTTAAAAGAACTCCAGCCTTCTTACTAATCTGAAGGACTAACCTTATATTTTCCTTTTTTTCTTTTTTTTAAGGTTTCCAATGTACCRAGTATGTTTGAATATACTAAAATTTTGCTGTTCTTGAGTAGCATGAGAAATTAACTAACTTTACTGTATATACCTCAGCATGATCAGAATCAGAAAGGAGGCATCTTTTTGCCCAAGTTATACAAGTGTGGTCTTACGTAGGGAAGGAAGTTTATGTCAAGCCTTTGTGCTGCATTTTCACAGAATCACAGAATCACAGAATAAGCTGAGTTGGAAGGGGCCCACAAGGATCATCGAGTCCAACTCACAGCCCTGCACAGCACCATCCCCAAGAGCCACACCATGTGCCCAAGACTATTTAATACCAAGGGTGAGCAATTTTTACCCATTGCAGACTTACAGGCAATGCAGCTGAAGAGAGTAGCCCACATCATGAGCCACTTGATTCACAGCTCCTACGAGACAATACGGAAGGATTCAGTTTCACATCAAAGCCAGCTGAATACATTGTTCTGATGATTTATGACAAGAGAAAATAAATCTCCTTATTGCTGACATATAGATAGTCTTCATTTGTCTGTTGCAACTCAGTGCTTAGCTATATTTTAACATTTCCTAATTGCATTTTTTATTAATGCAGCATTTTCCTTACTTTTCAACCAAATTCAGTATATAAATTAGTGTCAGCAGATTTTAATATCACACTGGGTAAGAATTTCTATTTTCAGGTAGCATTAGCATTCTTGCTTTAAGATGATTTTCTGAACCACAAAGAGAGATTCTGAAAACCATCTTTTGAGTAGGTTCACAATCTTCTCTAACACACACGTTACTCTCATGTTTAACATTTTAGAACCAAATATCAGAGGAATTATTTCAGTGATGACACAGAGGTTGAGACTACACAACTTCCAGCTAGCATACAGGTGGTGGTAGATTTTAGCTTTTGTGTCTCATCACTGTTAATATTTGCTGTGTGTCATATCAACAAACATATTCAGGCAGATAGTTTCTGAAAGTTATTGCTAAGATGAAATGATGCTCTTCTTACTTTCTTACGAAAACACTCATTGATTGATATGCAGTAAAGAGATGAAAAAAGATAAAAATTCTCTACAAGAGGGTGATGTTTATCATATAATATTTATATGTCAGTCAGTACTAAATGTACTACATCACATTGTCTTCTGTCTATATATCTTTTCATGAAGRCTACTCTGTAAAAGGTGATACACCTTTTGTGAAGGCAGCTCTTGAAAAGGGGATCTGTATGATCTTAGCATGTAAAATGGATTAGAAGTACATTTAAGCAGATGATTCTTTCCCCATATATTGGGGCTTTATGATGGCTTTCTCCAAATAAGCATGCTTCTGGTTTTGTTTGGAAGTATAAAAATATAAATTTTTATACTTTTCTTTCTTTCTTCACAATGTTAGTATTCTTTTACATGTATATTTACATATATTAATATAGAATGTAGTGTTTAATCAAAGTACATTTTTTATATATTCAAACTATATATAATTCAAATAGACTACTGTAAAATTGGTGCTTTATAACAAGAAATAATTCCCTGTATGTGAATAGAATTAGAAAAAAGTCACCTCCATTTGTTAGTTAGGGGCAGATCATTGTTTAGCCATGTTTAACTGAGATCAAAATAAGAATAAGCACATCATACGACACCTCAGATCAGATCAGCTCTATGTCATTTAACATAATCCTTTATGTCCAAACTCCAGATCTTAAAACGTGTACATCACTTAATTAAGTWAGGCATACAGGGTCCTGAAGATGAAAGTTTCTGGAGCTGTCTGAAATTATAGAACACAGCTTTGAAGTGTAATAGAACAAATAAGAGATCATAAACAGGAAAAAAAATCCACTTAAATAGTGTCATGGAATGGGTCAGCTCAGCAGGAAGTATCATTTGTCTGCGAGACAATTTAAACCCTGCTTGCATTGCTTATGTTCAAGCGTTGATGATTTAAAAGATTTTTCTGTGCCTTAGATTTCCATAGCACTTCTTACAAAACTGCCTCAAAACCAAAGAAAAGTATTTTAAAAATGCTAAATATACTTTCATGTTGGAGGCTTAAGAATAACCCATTTAGGTCTGTTGTAGCAAGTGCAGCAACTGGCACAGCAATAGTCTGGGTCTTATTCTCAGCTCCGATATTTTGCCAGTTCTTTTGACTTTTACCCAAGAAAAGTTTAAATCATTTTAATGAATTCCCGAAATCCTTAATATGGCATGCAGTTGCACTGCTTGTTATTTAGCAACATGCAGATTTTGAAGTAAATTGGATTTAAAACATGCACAAGCAATAAAAAGGAGTTTAATTATTTCTTTCTGCTCTTGTTTTGGTGCAGGGGGGGTTTCAGAAAAACTTTTTTGCCTTTCATAAAAGCAAGGCTTGAAGCTTTTACATGATTGATTATCTGTATTATACTAGCATGTCGCATAAAAGACAAGAATGAACTTTTCCTTTTCCAGACAGAAAACAGAATATGCATAAACCATGAGACGGGTTGAATTCAATAGAGTTACAAGAATTCCAGAACAGTCAAACAAATTTTTTTGTGCATTTTGTGAATTTTAAACAGTTTGTAGATAAAGATACACTTGATGAAGCATAATTAAAGATGACTGAAATCTGCTATTTTGAGTATTATAGTGTACGTAGTTTACTTTTTAATCAGGAGTATTATTTTCACTCAGCCTGAAACATAGAGAACTCAAATACAATAACATCTATTACAAGCTGTGGCGGGGGGGGAAGCAGAATAAAAACAGTCTGACCAAAGGAAAAATAACTGAACTTTGAAACAAGAAAAGTTATCTTTCTCAGCATCTCTTAAGGAATAGGTAGTAAAGGACAAAAGATAGAAACTCCAACTATACTTCAGAGTTCTTTCAGAAGATTGTCATCATAGGTACTAACCCAAGTAAAGTGGGGTCCTTTTAGAAGTTCTCTTTAAATCTAAAAATCAAATCATGATACAAAGGCCTTAATTATTTACTTTCAGTGTGACAGAGGACATGTACTTTTAATCTTGGAGATTTTAATGGGCCAGTCAGTCCGTCTCAACACTAACAAAGTCTCTAATATTATGGCAGTCATTTTACATACCAGAAATTCATCCGCTGCACTGGTCTGAATATAAACCAGCAGGAGAAATTAACCCCACACAAATACCTTGTGAAAGATTTTAGGTCAGAGTTACAATTTTAATAGAAAGGTTAGAATAAATGCAGTAATACAGAAACAAAACTGTCTTAAAACGACAAGGTCAGAGTACAACCTGATACCCCGTTGACCAGGGTGGTAGTTGTAGTCCAGTTAAGCAGTGGTAGCAGCACTGTTGAAAGCAGTGGTCATGGAGAAAGGTCTGGTCCTCTGGGTGTCTGGTGGTCCTCGTCTTTCGGTCCCTGGGCCTTTTATGTGGTGGTTCTTAGGTGGTACCTCCCCTAAGGCGGGGATTTCCACAATGGAAGTTATGTAATCCTATGAGTCATAGGATGTTTCTGGAGTTCTATTCATCGGTGCTAATCCAGTTCAGTAATGGGGCATTAGCAGAGATGACCCTCTCAAGATGGGTAGTGCTTCAGTTTTCCAGGGGAGTTATCACGGTTGAGACAAGAAACAATACCTTCACATGGTCTGCCTCTCCTCAGCTCATAGCCTGAGGGACCAGGTGTGTACCCTGCTACTGTGAACGACCTATTGATGCAGATGCTGGTAGAATACATACTTGGTTACACCCAGGACATCAGGTTAGTGTCATTACCTTCAGGTCTTTTATCCATGTTTGATGGAAAGGAAATTAAACTTGTGATATTCCAGACTTGAAATACTGACATTGAAAGGAAAAATGCATGTTTTAAGTCCCAAATCATGTCAGATTCAGTCAATCAGGGTTTAAAATCTCCATGTTCTACCAATAATAAAGAACAGATACATGTTAGTGGAGCTGCCCCAGAAAGGGTCTCTGAAGACTGTCAGCAACCAGACCCAGCATTCTGAAGGGGCATTAAGTCTTCTCCAGTAATGACAGGAATGTCGTAGGTGCAGTGTCATGGGGAAGGAGCAAATAGAATATCACAAAATTTATAGAATAATCTCTCTCCTTATCTTCTGTCTCTTTTTCTGATTTAAGTGGGAGTGACAATTGCATGACAAATTTATGAACAAATATAGGGGAGATACAGGAAAAAGTACTGCTGACTGTATTTCATGGAAGACTTGTTTCACAGAAAGAACATCTCTCATTGTCTTAAGGCAAATTAGATGATTTTGAAATAATCATACAAGAGCAAGATAAGGCTGTCTTGGAAAATATGTTGCAGGAAATAAGGAAAGGTACCTGAGCTAATAACAGCAATTTAGGAAGTAGAGGAAGGAGGTGCCTGAGGTTTAAAAACTCTACCGTTCCAATAAATACTAAAAGAAGTGCTGCAAAGAAAAGGATTTTCAAAGTTATTAATTATTTTTATGTTTCATTAGGAAAGATGTGACCCACAAACTTTATTTCTTGCTAAAGCTAGCAACCTCTATGATTACTGTCTTGGGTATCGTTATCCCATATTCAGGGTGTGCCTTTTGTCCCCCCTCTTCCCCCTCCACCCCCTTCCCAGCTCCRGGGCATCACGATGCTTGGGAGCCTGGCCAAGATCCTGGCAGGGGACGGGGCTGGGAATTGCTCTCTCTCTCTCTCTCTATTTCTCTCTCGCTTCCGGTCAGGATCGGGGCGAGCAGCTGCATGTGCCAAGGTGTGTGTGCATATCCCGTCAGGATACTGCTACTCTGTGACTCAGCAGTCTCTTACCCGGGGATGGGTCGGTCTGTGCCCAGTTGGGAACAGAGAACAGTCGGCATTTTTGCTGGGACCCGTTGGCTGCTTGGCTACCCTGTAGCCCGGCTCCCTGGCTTCAGTCCGCCTGCTCCATTTCTTTTTCTGCTGCCGCAGCTGCTCCTATCTGAATCTCTGGGGACTCAAGCCAGGGAAAGCACACCAAAAGGCTCCAGCCCAGCTCTTTCGCCTGCCGTGACTGCCGTCGGAGAAGAGGTTGACACCAGGTAGCCGCTGGGTTTCCCCCCTCGCTGTTGGAAGTGCCCCATGGAAGTTCTACTCCCCCCAGCGTGAAAGCCAGCACCATCTCAGACCACGTGTTGGGAAAGGGGTATTCCTCCAGCACTGCCCCACCCTCCAGATATTTTTGTTTTGGTGAGGCGTTTTGTTCCTCTGTGTGTGTGTGGGGAAGTGGGTTCTGACAGTTTAGTACTTAACAGTTATTTACTTTTTTYCCCTTGCCTTGTGGGTGGTCAAATTAATAAACCACTTTCTTTTTTCACTTTCTCCTATTAGTATTCATTCGTTATTGGTGGAAAGGGATTTTTGGAACCCTTTTGGAGAGAAGGACTCAGTCCAGAGAGTCCTCTCTTAAATTTGTCTCAAAACTGAGACAGGTTACTGAATAGATTGATGCAAATCAATTGATTTTGCAGAATCTTCTCAGAATATAAAGCAACCTCAGCCCCAATCTAAAAATAGAGCTAAGGAGCTAGCCCATCAGTTCAGCAAGTTTTGACTTGATGACCCTTTGCCCCTGCTTCCCGTATCTTGCTCTGAAAACTGAAGAGTTGCCACTTTAGGAAGGACTACAGCTCTTTGATACTACAAGCTGCGTCAGTGTTTCCAGTCTCACATCTTCTGATCCTGTGTGAATAAATCTTCAGAGGGTCTGTGAACAAGGGGGATGTTCAAGGCTGTAAGGATAAATGAGAGTGAAACAAAAGTGAACTACTTCTTTCTTTTTTTTTCTCTTTGTGGAGGGGTAGGGGGAATTGAGCAACAGAAGTCATATTTACGGTCAGTCTGTTTTATTATCTGGGATTGGCATTACTGAATATTTAAAACTATACCATAAATATTTATTCTGAATGCATGCTTATGTTTGTCCTGGTTTGAAGGACAAGTGTCTGTCAAGGAAGGTGGGAAACCTCCCTTGAGCACAGGAATGACCCCCTCCCTCCTCCAAATTACTGTACCTTTGAAATTACGGGGCTCTCAGGCAAAAGATGTGGTAAAAAGAATAACAGTTCTTTACTAGAGTTATATAAATTATATACATATATATATATATAAAACAAGACGGTTAAACGGCAACCATAGGAGAAGACAAACCCCTTATCAGTTCCTTGTGTGGTGTTGGGAAAAATCCTCCGCTGGGGCAGAGAGGCTGCGGTGACTCCCCCGCGGCTGCAGGGGGCGCTGTGGCGTGAGCGCGACGACCCTCACGCGGCAATGGCGGCTCCGGCGAATGGGAAAAGGGGGGAAGTCGCCCCTGGCGCGACCCCACGGGGCAGCAGCCCGGCTCCACCAACCTCGGCAGCGGGCAGCGAGCAGCGCAGGCAGGCAGGGTTGACTGGGGAGCGATGGATCTCGGTATCACTCAGCGACAGACCAGCAGAAGGCAGGAAACAGCCGAGACGAGCAGCTCCGGCTGGAGGTTGGTCACAGCGTAACTCTGAACCCTGTGTCACAGCGGGACCCTCGGAGATGTCACAGTGTATCCGTGCTCTGGAGCCAGCCGGCAGAGGCRTCGCAGTGGAGCAGTGTTCCCKGAGCGAAACCGGCACTCGCTGCAGACACGACCGCCCTCACCSAACRCAGAGTGGGGAGTGAGGCAAGCCCCGGTCTCCACCCACCTCTCCCCTAAGTCTCTGGTAGTCCTCCCGAGATGTTTCAGCCTCTAAGGAAACATCCCCCTTCAGTATTTCCAAGTCTCTGTTTTCTTTAATCGAGGGAATTGTCCTGGCTTCTGGGCTGGGCAAGTGGTCCCTTTTGTCCTTAAGTACSGTCCATTCTGCGTCATTACCGTGGAAGGCAGCTGAACAGATAACTCCCTTTTGTTCTTAAGTATCGCCCATCAATTCCCGGCCAGCCCCTCCCCAACTACACAGCCTCCCTGGTACCCCGGGGGTGGGAAAGGAAACAAATTTGTAATTACTTTTTTTTTTTTTTCCCTAACCCGTAACAATGTTTCACTGACATTACAGCCTTGTTCAAAGTCTGAAGGGCTGCACTGGTTGAAGATAAAGGAATTGTTTATTGCTTATTATTTATGTAGAAATTTTACTGGATTAGGACCTTGAAGACACAACTGTTTCTGTAACTATTTTTCTCTCTTAACTTTTCACAAGTTAATACCCTCTCATATTCCTGCTCATGTGGTCAAAAGTATTTTTGCCATAGGAATACTGTGTTGAAGAGGTAGGCTTAGAATTCTGAATAGGAGGTACTTTAATTATCGATTCATATTCATCTTCAAACTATTCAGCATCTCTAAAAATTGGTTCTCTCTTCTCTTATTTTTCAACCAGAAGCAGTTCAGTATAATGTAACTCACACCACTGCAGTAGGATTGTCTTCAAAAAGCCACCACCCCAGTCCAGTGACTTCTCTGACAACTGCTATTTCAGTCCTTAACTGAATTATACAAGAGTGAGAAATACAAAGTGGCATGCACTCCTACCCCCATTTGCTATAAAACACATTTTTTTCTGATGTCCAATTTAGAGGAATTAATAGCAGAGATAACATTTCATAACTATGCCATTATATCCATAAGAATAAAATCATAATACTTAAACCATTCTAATTACTTGCCAAAATGCCAATACCAATTAGTTAATTTGAATTATTCAAAATGGCATCTCACTAAACCTAACTGATCCTTAAGATCTAATTCAGCTATGCCCAACTTCAAGCTGACTGCTGTCACTGGTAGGCTACAAAACATATGCTGCTACACACGTGCTCTCTATCTGCTTCTTCCTATTCTTTAATCTTGGCATCCTTCTCTGACTCCTGAGATGTCCATTTCTTTTTCATCCATGGTTTGTACCTTTTTTTTCCAGAATATCAATACACAAAATTTAAATCTTACAGAATGTTAATTCTACCTTATCCATATGAATAAGAAACTATTTCCTAAGGGAATAACTGTACTTCCTGATACACACTTGCAAGTGTTTTACTTACCTACAAGTTAAGTCCATGCCATTGCAGAAATCTCTGAGTCAAGTTGTAAAAAAAGAAGTTTCTCAAGTCCATAAAAATGCCCTGGACAAAATCTTGCCTGGAAATTACACCTTCAGATAATTGAACACATTTTTTTAAATTTTTTGCAGCAGGAAACACGTGGTCTAATGATACACCTTTTTTTTTTCATACTGAATCTTTTTACTTGCTAATTGGTTGGAGTAAATTATACATTATATGATATCTTGACATTTATTTTATGCACAGAAGCTGATATTTTTTCTTGAAGTATCACCCCCTGCATAACAAAATGTTTAAATGTGCTTAAAGCTAAGCATGAACTTAGTCCCTTTAGAGTGAACAGAACTACTCCCATGCTAAGATCATGCATCTCCTTAAGTACAGTGAGGCATGAAGATAATATAGTTGAAGGAAATTTTTTCCATTATTCATTTAGATATTCTAAAACAAATGGACATAAAAGAATATTTTAAAAACCACTATTTTTTAAAGATAACTCTAGGAGCCTATGACAGCTGTACCTTTAACTCCATTATGATGCTTTGTGAATCACAACCTTTTTTATTAATGCTCCATACTTCATTTTACAAGCCGTGTTTAACACAATAAACCACAGAATCTGCAAAAGCCTGACTACTGGAAGCAGTTCTGGTGAATTCTTCAGAAGGGCTTAATTTTATGGCAACATCTGCAGTTCACAAGGTGGTGCAGATGTAACTGAGCCAAATAGTGGAATGGAGCTCTGAACCCTGACAGCCATATCTGCTCCTCCTGGTTCTGCCAACAGCAAGAGGGACAAGAGCAGCCCAGGCCTCAGGTCGCCTGGGGTGCTGTTAAAGGCAAAACTATGGTCTGTGTTAACACACAGCTAAACAAGTGCCCTGCTCTGCAGCACACCTTATTTTCACTGCATCAGACAGTTGTCTTCAGCCCTGTGCTAGAGTGGATCCAGCTGAGCATTGGACAGAAGAGGGGGAGGATTAGAGCCCACTGTGCATTTGCTGTGGTGAGCAGCATTAAAGCAAGAGAAAAGGTGTTAGTCCAGTTAAGGAGAACATGATATTTTCTCCTCGATAATCAAAGCCTAAAGCATATGTCCTCAAAGGATACTACTGTGTAAGGAAGACCTTCCTATCTTTTTTTCTGGTCAGATCTCAGCATGCCAAAGCAAGCAGACCTAGAGGGGCTTCTGAATCTAAACATTGTGAGGAGTAAGTGCATGGAATAAGGGGAGGTGCAGCCAATACACAGAAAAAGGCCACCTTTCTTTATTACCTCCCACTCCTCTCACAGCAAGAATCAGTGATGGCCTCTGTCCACTAGATCCTGTATGTTGCTTAAATCTATGGGCTAGCCTGTACTCGCAATTTAATAGAATTCCACGTCACCTGTTGGAGGAATGTCATATAAATCTATTTAGGTATTAATATGTTGCATTTACGGAGAGAGATTCTCCTAGACATTACTCTTGGTAAGCCTAGAAAGTATTTTGTGGTCACTGACTCAAAACAATAAAAAATAATTCTGCAAACCACAATAGGTACAAGGAACAATCTTGAATAGATGGGTATTATTATTTTTAGTGAACATTGGGCAACATCACTGTATTGATAAATAACAGCTTTTATGTAAAATTTAAAATCATGCAGAGTAAGAAAGTATTGTCCACTTATTAGCCAACACCTCTAAATCTAATTTTGAACAAACTGCAGAAAATGACTAGATGACAAAGTACTTTATCAATGTTTTTATTTTCTATAACACTAGTTTTGTTTGCTGAGTTTGCTGTCTATAAACAACTTAGAATGTTCACTTTTGATTTAAACAGTGCTAACATTTCTGCATTTACTGCAATAATACTGTATGAGCCATAGCACTGTAAAGTAAGCCATAAAAGCAATTTGCTCTCTATGTGACATTGATTTTTAAATAAATTAGTAAAGTTTGTGTTTATTTCATGAAGAAAGCAAAAATAAAACTAGAATTAATAAAACTACACTTAAAGCTTTTACAAACTTATCTAAAACAGAACACTGGTTATGGAAAAGTTTTGTGGATGCATCCTTAAAGCCCACAGAATAGTTTCACACCTTCACTGAAGTGCTTCAGGAAGGAACACATCACATTCTTAGCAAAACTTAGGACTTTTGTTTTTCTAAACATACATTAACATGACAATTTCTGGACAAGTTAGAGCTTAAAGATTGAAAAAGGAATACTTTAAAGTAAATACTTTGCCCATATATGAAGCTTCCTTATGAAATGGAACACTTTCTTTCCAGTATTATATTTCCACAGCCATTTGACTGAACCTCCTAGAAATCACACTATCTTTATTTTTTCTGATGTGCCTATGGGCCCAGAGTGCCAAACATATTGAGTAAAACACAATTTGTTTCCCTGTTCTCCAAATCACAGTTAACAAGGAAAGAATATCAGAGAAAATGGGGTCCAGTTCTTTTTCTGAGCCTGACTACTGTGTCTGACTGTGTCTGACACTAAGGACAGGCAGAGACAATTTTTTATGGCACTAACTGGTTTCTCATCTATTACTGATGGAGAAGTAGCTGTAGAATGGATTAAGCAGTTCATTCTGAGTGACATAAGGAACAGAAATTCCTTCCAAGAAATTCCTGTTAATAAAAAAAGAAAAATAAAAGATGATAGGTTTTAAGATTAGGGCTAACTGAGAAACAGTTTCCTTGGTTTGGCAGAGGAAAAAAGGGAAAAAACCTCAAACAATCAAAAGAAACAAACAAAAACCTCCATGCATCAAGAGAGAAAAAAGAATGCCAGCATGTAAACACAGAGTGTGCCCACTCCTTGAACAATATATACAGTGTTGGCTCTACCATAGCAGAAAGTATAAGTAGGAAAAGGCTACCATGGATGGCCAGRGGTTTGAAACCCTTCTGAATGAAAAAAGAATAAACAAACTACAATTTTTCAGCTTGGAAAAGGGATGATGTATGATGTTTTGTGAAACTGTTTTGTAAGGAATAAATAGTTACAACACTATACATTACTCTGATCATTGAACCATGAATAGTATAAAGATAGTGAATAGGAAATTACAGTGGGAGTTTATAGACATKAATTATAGCAATTTACAATAACAATTAACAATATATATATTAATTAAACATATATACATATAACAATACACCATAGCAATTAATTATAGGTAATTGTTACAATGATTATTACTACATTATTCAACTGTGGGACATACCATATAATCCTGTGAGAGCTGAAAGCGAATTCCAGAAAGGACTTGAAAAATTCACAGGAGACAGGGCCATTAATGGCTAGTAAACATTGTGCTTTTAGCCCAATCTTGATTTCAAATACTCTCGCTTTTTGGTTGACGTAAGGTAGGAGAAAAAACCTGGGAAAACTTTTGTCTTTGGATTTTTAAAACATTTTTGCTGTGTATCCAGTATTTGTCATCATTAGAGACAGAGTGCTGGTCTAGGTGGATATTCAGTTTGACACAGTACAGCAGTACTTGTATTCTGGGGTCTAAAAAGTTCTGTAGGACATGTAATCAGCCCTGCATCATTAAATTTATAGATGTATATGAAGAAAGAAGAGTAACCTGAGAAACTTATGAAAATCTTRGGTTGACATTTAATCTTAGGTGTTGGAATTACAAGAGTTTCAAGATTATTTTGTGCAGATTCAAGGGATTTATACACAGCAGTAATCATAGAATCACAGAATGGTTAGGGTTGGAAGGCACCTTAAAGATCATCTAGTTCCAATCTCCCTGCCATGGGCAGTGACACCTTCCATTAGACCAGGTTGCTCAGAGTTCCATCCAGCATGGCCTCAAACACCTGCAGGCATGGGGCATCCACAACTTATTGGGGACACATGTTCCAGTGCCAAGTAATGCAGAGGATTTATACACAGACAATATTAAACAGTTTCAATGGACAATGCTAGAATTTCAACCACTTGTAACAGATAAGAGGTATTTTTAATTCCTTCTGAAAATATGTTATTTCATTTATGATCTTCTAAAAAGTTTTTCTAATAGGAAGAAAAAAGTCTATATCAGAGTATCTATCATCCAGCAGGTTATATGTATGTCTTTAAAAAAAAATAAGAACAACAAACAATAAATTATATTACTTGATACATTTTGACTTATGTTTCCTCACTTGTCTTACTGTTGATTTCAAATATCACCCTTTCCAGGGACAGTTCTAAGGTTTAGAGGGCATCAGATAGTCTTGTTATTGTTAGCTTGTTATTTTACCTACTCAGAAATTACCCTCAGAAACTTAAGCCCTATCACAAGTCAGGCGGGGCACCAGTGTGTGGTCCAGACAGTGTTATCAGTCCCACAGTTTYCCTTATCTGCGAAGAGCACTACTGAAGTAACCTCATCTCTGCTGTATGGCATGTCAGAAATTAAATAGTGCCACTGTCTCTAGGATGTCCATGTCAGACAAAATTCTTGTGGTTTGCTTGTAATAGTAGAATAAAAGCCATTTAATCAAGTGTCAGTCTTTCAGGGGTTTAATTCTATGATCTTTTTGATCAGGATGACACATAGTACTTTTGTTCCTTGGAAGCCAAGGAATGGTGTCACCAGTGTAGGTGGGATAAGGTTTTCATCTCTGCTATTGAGGAAATCAATAATTCTCTTCTTTGGAGAGACAATATTTTGATACATACAGATGAATAAGTTTGCAGTGTTTATTTACATGTTCTGCTATGTTAGAGGTATCTCAAATGTAATCAGGTTTTTTTCAATTTTTTCAAATTTTCAAGTCATGTTTACAGCTGAACTCTTTTCTGAGAGCCCTTGACAGTTCCTGTCAATAATATGGAACTCTAATATTTACAGACTCACTCATTTTAGAGATTTAGGTACAGAAATGTAAAATTATATTAACTCAAGCAACCAAAAGTAGATTTTAGTTGGTTATATAATATTATTCTTTTTTTCTGAGACATTTAGACATGGAAATTTCTGAGGAACTTACTCTAAACAATCATCTTATTCAACTGATTTTATTTATGTATATTGGAGGGATCATTTTGAAGTGATTTTTCTTATATTGTTTTGTTCCTCTTTCTTACCCCCACAGTTCTGTTGTGACCTTTCCCACAGAAAATATCTGCATTTCCTTGACTCATGAAGCTCTAGTTCCTCTACCTAACTCTGCCTACCATGAAGCTATTGAAAGTCTGGCCTCAGCTTCCTGCCACCAGCTGCCCAGCAGGTGCTGGTATTCAGTGCTCCTGGACTCCGAGTTCTCTTCGGACATTATCCAACAGCAGGATATTTCCGGAGGCATCTTCTCTGCTGCTTGGGAATCTTGTACAAAATTATATTGTGGTGCCCCAAACTGCRCACAATACTCATGGTGAGGCCGCTCCAGTGCAGAGCAGAGCAGGACAATCCCCTCCCTTGCCCGGCTGGCGATGCTGTGCCAACCCCAGGATGTGGTTGGCTCTCCTGGCTGCCAGAAGAAACACATTGGCAGGAAAACTGACTTTTGCTCTGAGAGCAAGAGAGAGTAAAAAGACCAGACAGAAAATTCATCCTGTGCTACCCGATTGTATTGCTGCATGTACATCAGCAGACTTCTCACAAAAAAAAGTTTTGGTATCTGAGAAGAATAAGGAGCTACTTTCCCTAGACTCCCTCTGAACCTGCTTGGTGGGTTCTTAGGACCCTATGCAGCTTTGGGGACCTCAGAAGCATTTTAGAATGGCCTGACATTTTGAAATCCTGAGAGCTCTGTTAAAATTCCAAGACAGAAAACTATTTCAAATCTATGTTATCTTTAGACCATTGTTACGTTGTTGAAATAATGTATTTTTCTGTGGTATAGTTTCAGAGAACTCYAATTGCAATTTGTTTGTTACATTGCTCTTTGATTAACCAATTGCATGTTCTTTCATAAGCACCAAGGTCAGTCATTTCCTCTAACAACTCCTACTCAAACCATCTTTCTCAAAATCATTGCAAACAGGGAAATTTCCATAATGTCACAAGCTCTCTGTTCCCTATATTGTGTTTAATTCAGAGAAGAGTCTAATCAGGCTTCTGACTTTCACTAAATTACTTCAAACTGATTAAGTATCTTTGATAAAGTTACAAATAGTTATTATAAGTCCTTTATTTCGTGCTAACTCTAGACTGCATCAACAAAAAACATCCTTGAAGTTAAATAAGTACTATATCTAAACTCAAAACAGCACCCTCTCAGAATTTAATTCTGGAAAAATGCAGAATCTCATTATTTCAATTTACCTCATGTGGTCATTCAAATCTTCACTTCCCTAACTCARCTGTCATTCATAACAACTCAGAAGAGGAATCACACAATGACAAATCAGATCCAGCATAGTTTAAAGAAGGTTTCACCTTTTCTTATTTGAAATTGCACTTCTGAAGTTTTAGTGAGGTAGATCCCAGAAAAGATCAGAAAGAAGAATCTCAGTGGTACACCCTGAGAATGCTAGGAATGGAATAATGGTGAAAATAAGTAATGCAAAAATGCAAGGTTGTACATGCAGGAACTTACATTACTTACATTACATGAATTTACATTGTGCATGAAAATCTGAGATGGAAATGAAAGAGGGGAGATAAATTTGACGTGACTAATAATCAGTTGTACAATGTGCCCACATAGAAAGGCAAAGTCATCTTAGAAAGGTAGTATGAGACATATGTTTGGTAAGTATTCATGACTATTACACAAAATACTTTCAAAATTTTCTTGTAATTACTCCTTCACAATTCTGGTCATTCATGTTCAAAAGCAATCACTATCTGGAGCAAGTAGGTGGGGAAGCAACCAGTATGATCAGAAGTTTGGACAGTCTGTTTTACAGGGAAGACTAAAAGAACACTTGGCTTCCTGACTCTCTTAGAAGAAAAGCCGGGAGGAGATATGTTTGCTCTACATAAACACATCACAAAGTTAAACATTAGAGACAGAAGGGCTGCTTAAATTAACAGGCAAAGTCACAAAAAGACAAAAAGGAATGCCTAAAGAAAATACTAAAAAAAAAAATTATTGAAAGTTCTTACCTGTCAGATGAGATGGTTTCTGGAAGTTTTCTAATAGCAATAAAGAAACAGAAGTAAAAAAAATTCTCATTTAGTATGAATAATCCAAGTTGTATATGGGTCACGGTCATTTGCATGTACAGACTATCAGACCCAGTAGACATGGAAGATTCACTCATGTGCCATGTGTTACAACATTCCATGAGTTGGCAGATGGACAGCAAGTGTCCCTCCTGAGATACTAACAATACATTCCCAGGAGAGCTCCACAGCTATCAGGCTTTGTGTGGCAGCAGGCAAGCAGGGCAAAGGAATGTTCTTTGGGTATGTATTTTGCAAGCTGTTGCACCCTGCTCAGAACCACTCTGTAGCTATGGACTCACACAGTTCACCCAGCAAAAGCAAACCTTGGCACAATAGGTTTGAGAGTATGGATGACACTCTCAGTTATATAGCTCAGTTTTAGCTAGACCTGCGAGGAGCAGGGAGTTGGATCAATGATCCGTAGGGTCCCTTCCAACCCGAGATATTCTACGATTCTAATTTGAATATCTGGTACACAAAGTCAGACTCTCCCAACTCCTTCTTCTGCTCAGCATTTCTAATAAAGCCAGAGTCAGACATACTGCTGTCCAGAAATATTTCCTGGTGAATATTTAAATACCTGCAAGACTAGATAGAGTTAAGTAGCCATTTTAGGTATCTACCTTTGAACTTAGTTTTTAAAAGTGATACTATGCAGGAAAAAAAGGACCTTTGCACATTTATGAGTCTGTCTTTTAGATGGAGTACATTTAAGCTAACTAAACCTGATTCTAAAAGGCAGAGTGCTGGAATTTAAGCCAATTTAAATAACATTTGCTTCAATAACTCTAAGGCAACATGTATTTTATACAGAAAGGTTTTCAGCATGATAGATGCAATTTTGCACACATTTTTCTGACCTATTGAAATTATTGCCTTGTGTGTTATCAAGATAGAGCAGTATATAGTGTTATCATAGTGTCAAGTTAAATAAAAAATATTTTTGTATTTGTCTTTAACAAATTCATTTCATGTACATGTTTCATTTAGAGAAAAGAGTTAATTGGCTTATGTTCACTGAAATGTTTAACAAAAAGCAATATGACTTTATTGCAAAATGAAAACATGTTTTTTTGGGAACCTCATTCTGATGCCTTAAGGATTGTCATTATGTTGAGCATTCAGTGGTAAATGTGTCTCACTGGAAGTGAGTGAGAAAGAAAGACTATAAAGTCAATATGCTGTCAAGCCAAATATCTTCCCAAAGCAAGATGGGCTGCCAATTCCTCCTAAAGAAGTCTCAAAGGAAATTAAATTATATTCTTCACTGCCTAAAAGTCCCTAAACACAGGTTAGAGCAGGTTTTATGAGATGCTGTGCTTTCAACTCCATGCAAGTACATCGAAAAGAGCACCTTGCTGTGCTTGCACCTGCCTCACTCTCATCAAGTCCACATAGTGAGCACCGACCAGTGACCGAGGTGGAAAAGTTCACAACAATAAACTATTAAGTAGCTTCATACAACATGCATTAAAATCAACAAAGAACTCTCCAGTCACTTCAGTAAACATTGATTTGGATCTAATAGGAATAAAGATAGGGGAAATGGAAATAGGATGTTGTAGGATATAAGAGGGTTTGGGGTTTTGAGGTGTGGGCTTTTTACCCCTCGATAGAAGATTGCAACATCTCTTTATATGGCCATTATAGTGGAGAGCAAAAAAGACAATAAAAATTTCAAACATGCAAAAGGCTAATTTAATTCCTGATCAAGCCTGAAGAAATTAACTCTCACTTAAACACTTGTCTTTTTCMATTTATTTGCAAGGGGGTAAGAATAGCTCCATGACTGCAAGTGTACACCAAGGGAATCCTGACCTTCAAGCTGAAGGGGCCAATTTTGTTATTCACTTTCTTGCTTCAAAGCAGGGTAAGCTGTACCTGTATTATTTCTTTGGCATGAAATTATTCTGTCAAGTACTGATTGTCACAATACTTTGGCCCAAAGCAGCTGGGGAACCTTTTTAAATTTACCAAACCACACTGATCTGAACACTCACTGATAGTCTCCGGGATGACTAAATACCTTCTCTGAGCTTCCTTTAATTGTCTTTTTTTGCCTGCTAACACACACTGAGTCTCCTTATGAAACAAAACAAACAAACAAAAAATAAAACAAAAAAACCCAACACAAACTTCATCAGAGAAAAAAGATATCTTTGGTTTGGGAAAACACAGAAGAAATCTCTTTGCATAGAACAGAGTACCTTTGACAATAGTCCATCGATCTACACTGCAGTACGAATATCCAGCAGCCAGTTTCCATTTTCAGCATCACTGCCACATCCCCAAGTATTATCATTAGTCATGCAGTCTCAGAGTGTTGAAATATTGGCAGTATATTAAGAAAATAATGCTTAATTTAACCTAGTGGCTTCACCTCCAGGCAGCAGCAATGTTGGGCACAATTCACACTCTCTTCAATTCTGTCCATGGCTGCAACAGGGTAAGTCAAATAAAAAGATCATTTTACTAGCTCCACTAATAATACTTTCATTTGGTGCATTGCCCAAACCTCATGCTGCTTCTCTTCTTTCTGGAAGATTTTGAAGACCGTGGCAGTCTGTAGCCACTGAAGACAGGACAAGACTCTTAAAAGGCTGGGCAGAGGTACAGAGGAAGCACATGAAGCAGAACAAGCTTTTCCCCATTCTCTCTTTCTTGCTTTGAGAGGGATAGTCTTATCCTTTTAAACAGTATCTGTTTACTTCAGAAGTTGATTGCAACAAGATCAATAAGAACATCCTGGTGGCATATTCAGCCCATTTTTGCCAAGCTTGCATGTTCTGGAATTAAAGTTGTACTATTTAAGTAAGGTTAAAAAAGACAACTGTTGAGATATCGACCATGTTAGAGGTGATCACACATTGATCAGGACCAAACGCTTAGCAACTTGCTGAACAGCTTATGATTTTCAGACATCCCTTCTATATAAGTCTGAGTTTTCTAAAAACAAAAAAATCTCTTTGCTGTTTAATTTCAGTCAAATTTTGCAAAAGAAGAGTTTTGCAGTGTGAAGAATTCTATCTAAATCACTAGAAATTATTAAATAGAAATATCACAAACTTCTGTACAGTACAAAAATGTTACAACGTAAAGCAAAACAATTAAGATACAGATAAGGATGAGTGAAGCCAAATGAGATAAGTTCTTTAAGGCAATCTCCTTGGAACAATGCTTCTATGAAACACTTTTCAAATTTTACAAGTTATAGCTATCTTGTAGATTAAATTGCTCAATATTTTTCATTAAAATTCATTTTCCCTTGTGTATTCTTAGCTGTAGAGTAGATGAGTTGGTGATCCTATTGCTAAGTGCAATTAAGGCTGCTCATACAATTGCAGTTCTTATGCTTCTTATGTCTTGGTTGTGTAACTCTTCAGTACTTAATTTCTTGTAACACAGATCTTTTGGACATAGAACACAAACAGTGCAAGTTCTCCCCTTCTGAGAAACTCATAGTCTAATGCAGACATAGATATGTTACACAGGAAGAAATTCAACTATGTAGGAGCTGCATATCACTTGTAAAAAGATCAATGATGGAAGTCTTTCTGAAATCAAATATATTTCAAGCAATACGGAAAAGACCTTTTTTGACCTAAGTGTTAGCYCAAGGGCCATTTCAGGTAGGAGGTGAACCTGATAATAGTCAAATAGTTCTTAGGTGTCATTGTTTGTTTACAAAATGTCTTAATGTTTGCTGTCACACTGTTCTCAGATGCTTTTCTCTCCACTTCTCTGCCTTTCCTCTTGGAGATAGACACATTCACTCTTACCAAGCAACATCACAACAGTGTGCCCATTTAAGAAACGCTCTGAAATTGCCTTTGTACTGGAAAGTCCCAACTTTTCGGTGAGAGCATCTATTGTTTCAACTTTCCAATTCCATAGATACTTTAGCTGCACACATGAATATTTATTAGTAATGACTATCAGATTGACTAGATTTCACACTATTCATAAACACACAAGTCTCTCTCCACACAAGAAAAGATAGTTCATTTCAATCACACAAGGCACTTGGAAATATTGAAAACACAACGGCTGGATTTTATTGCCCTTAGGCAAGTTTGCTGGCATTTAATTACATAGTCTCATTGGGTGAATCTTAAAAAGGTTCGACATACAGCTAGCAGCCCTGGAGCAGAGATAGACATATTCTTAAATCTTTCCAATATTAAGTATTTCGAAGGAATTATTCCTCATGTAATGCAGAGAGACAGAAGGTACTGTCTAAAACTGCAGAGAGGCCTCCCAGCACCTTAGAACTCTGCAGCTCCCATGCTATCATGCTSTCAGCAGATTCTCCTTCCCTCCTAAAACCCTGTGCCTGATTAAGGCAGACAGTGTTCTGAAGCACAGTGGGTACAGCTGTTTTTCCTGAATAAGGTTTTGCCCTTCCAAAAGTACCACTAAAGTAAACAATATATTTTCAAGCACATACATAGAAAACATAAGTTGTATTGATTCTATATTGACTATTTCATGCGAAACATATTGCTGCAGGTCTGCAGGCACTGGGAGACAATGAATTAATTGCTTCACCTCACTTGTGCAACACAAAGTGTTCAGGTGCCAACAAAAACGCCTTTTTTTTTTCTCTGTGTATGTGATTTCTTGACTGTTGCACAGCATAACTGACATGAACCAACCAGAGACACAATGTGGAGGACAACTACACAGCATGTGATTTTTGTGCTGTTATTCCCAGCTGTCTATTTGCAGTTTTCATTTGCATTGATGCTTACTACTAAAGCAGACACTTATGCTTGAAGCAGCATTTTTATGGGCTTTGTCTATGTTACCCTCTGAACCAGAAATCATGTGGAGTTTTTATGCAAAAGATAATTCTTAGCCTATAGCTAGGAATGGTCATACTAAGATGCACACTCCTAAATATTACTGTTTTTCAATGGTAAGTGAAAGAAACATTAAATGAACTGATTTGTACTCGTCTGGCCGTAGTGATTAATTTCTTGCTTGACGGAACACTGTGATTATAGGGCCGAATGTAAAAGATATTGACCTTTTATCTTTTTATTTCACTTTCCTTCAGGCCACATGAGCTTTATTTACCAGGTTTCTTAATCACCATGGAGCTTCTTCTGCAAAGCATTGTTTTGATGATCACATGGGTAGTGAATGACAGCAGGTACCATAAGATGAACAACAGTTCAGCACAAGCAAAGACCTCAGGAGTTACCCCGCAATGTAAAGTCTAGTAAAACAGGATTAATGAAAACACACAGGTGAAATTCCTTTCATTCTACCTGTGCAGAATGCTAAAATTATTAGGTTTAAGTTAATAACACCTTAACATCTCCTGCAGAGGCACCTCTGTGTACAAGGAGCTCAGTAGGAAAACACAATTAAGA
The DNA here is from genome assembly GCA_018881555.1 of Amblyornis subalaris. Lineage (NCBI taxonomy): Eukaryota > Metazoa > Chordata > Aves > Passeriformes > Ptilonorhynchidae > Amblyornis > Amblyornis subalaris. The sequence continues at coordinate 8,748,773 of JACAXG010000018.1, read as the reverse complement.
GCTTGTTGTCCCCAGTCACAATCACAATTTTCTTACAATGACCCATAGCACACTAGTTATCCAGGCCGTGTGATGCTGGAATAACTGCTTTGGAGTTCTGCAGTAAAATTGAATCAGGAACTGATTTGGGACAAAATAATCCAGCATTTTCCCGTTTCAATAAAAAGACTAATCCCAAAGCAGCCAGCTGTGTGATTTTGAAGCAGTGCAGCGGTAGGAATCAGAAGGTCTTTAAGTGTGCTCCTGAAACACCTGTATCCAAGATCTACAATTTAATCATCCCCTCTGTAAAGCAGCCTTGAGAAATTAAAGAAAATCATCCTGCCAACAGCCAAGAAGCAGATCTTCAAACAGGAACAACTTCAGTAAATGGATAAATACAAATATGTCTTCATTTTTTTTCTGATTAAAATGCTTTTTTTCAGAGTAGAAATCTATCATTTGTGTTTCCTATGTTGCTTTGTAAACGATTATTCTCTGCCAATAGTTACAGGGTGGTTTTGCGTTGCTGGCTTTTTTTTTCTGGTTTTCTTAAAGGAGATAAATCAGATACTACAAATATAACAAATAAGATCTATCACATTTAGATCTGTAGATRTGTCTGTACTTCACCTGTCCTTCCTAATAGTTGAACCCTCCTGTCTGTATTCAGCTATATATGAAAGAGAATGATCGAAGATAATTACATTCCTTCAAGTATTGTGAAAATCAGCAGTTAGAGGGAAGGGTAGGGCATAAATTGCTGTCCTGCTGAGAGAAAGACAAACAGATTTCAGCCTGTGTACACTCCATTTGGCAGCAGCTTTCTAGCAAGTCAGCAAGTGCACCGTTGCTGGCTGATCAGCACACAGATAGTTCCGGTCTAGGTATAGCATTGCTGTCTCTTGCTGGTTAGGGATGTCGTGGATGACATGAAAGAGAACTCAGCTGGAAAAGGTTAGAGACAAAAGACACAAATTATAAGAAAAAAAGACTCGTTAGCTCTGCTGTTCGTGGTATAGCCGATAATCTTGAACCATATGAATTACATCATGCAAGTATATCTCATACAAGCGTATATTTTCCAGAAGATTAATTATTTGGCAGGGTGCAAATTATGTGGCAGAAAAGAAATGTTAGCATTAGGAAGACTTAAACTTTTCAGCCATAGCAAAGTTACATTGTAGAATATGATTAAGTCAGATGCTTTGTCCTGTTTCTCCTGCTTTTTAGCCTTTTTTCCTGACTTGGAAAGTTCTGCTCTTTGCTCAGCTGCTGCTGCATTTTTATTCTCTCAGACATTTTGTAGGTCACAAGGGTATCGTTCTGACTGAGATGTGGTCAGAGAGAATAAGAAAAATCGATTTTGGAAAACCTCTGTTAGAACCCTTTCATGAACGTTTTGTTATATCCATTGTGAGCTTTTAAAAGACTGAACCTATGAATTTGCTATTGCCATGTCTTTGTATGATTTTTGTAGGCTTATAAGCTGAGAAAGAGCAGCACAGCATAGAAAACACCCCAGTCTTCATGTGCACTGGGACAGATTCCCTTTTGTATTAGGCTGTAATTTAATATTCTGTGCACAGGCATGCAGAATTTCTTGCTGGGCACTGAATTATGCAGAGAACTGTAGATCTGCAAACAGGAAGCTAAGCTTAGAAAAGATAATGTATTAAAAGCACCAGTGAAAAGCTGTTCTGCTTTCTATGTTCTTTAACTCCCTCTGAAARTCCTCTGTCCTTTACTGGATCTACAGGAAGATATTTGGCACAGATGTGTTGAAAGGTAAAGTTTTTTCAAAGACTTGAAACTACTGGTCCTATCTGTCTGCCAAACTTTTATATGGTTCCCTTCACCCAAACACCTTGGAATTTCCACTGATCAAGTCTCTGAAAAATCAGTGCAGAAGATGAATTAAATATACCTGAGTGTTTGTGTGAGACTGAAAAGCCTTTTGATTCACAATCTCAGCACTGTTTTTCAGTTTTGTTCAACAGTAGCATAGTGGGGGGAAAACAAGTGAGGATTTGTGATTAGATAAACTCCTTTTAATTTTTTCTTTCTCAGCCAGATGGAAACACATGGACAGTTGGTTTACAGAGATCTTTATCCTCTCTCCTTCATTAGCACCACAGGGAAGTTTCTATAGTGGCTAATGCACTTACTGACATCGTTTCAACAATTTAATCACCCAGAAGCCTCTCTGTAAGGTCAATGTTCTCTACATTTGTTCCAACTCATTTACTGGGTAGAAAGRTGAACTTTTTCATTCCAGGTATGTCATTATGGAAATCATGTTAATGAATCAAGACACTGGAGGGCATATGTATCTCTGTTAGCACAAGATTAATGGAGGCTTTATCAACCAGGATTCAGTCTTAGATTCTTCTGGTCTGAATCTAGGTGTAAAGTCTAATTGTCCATTAATCGCCTGGACTTTATACCGGCATAGCAGCTTCCCTCTCAGAGAAACTCAAAATATTTCGCAAACATCAATGCAGCACACACAAGGAACAATTCTTCTGTTACTGAAACACAATAACCTGAGGGCACAAAGAAGTTTTAGCAYGCAGCACTGCATAGTAAATTGGGATGGATGTCAGGACACACATGCTAGGAATCCTGCTCCTGAAAGAAATGGCTTTTGCTCAATGAATGGCAAGCAACTTCCTTTTTCCTTTATAGATCACATGCATAAACTATATACTCTATATTTGGGGTTAAGCTTGCTGGTATAGAATCTCTCTTTATTGTTTATGACTGTAGAGTGAACTGAACAACAAAGTTTGCATGTTGTCAAAATGCAAATATTCACTTAACAGTCCCTAAAATTTTGCTGCAGAAATAATTTTCTGATTACAGAGAAAGTAATTAAATGTGTTTTGTGATTTAATCGGCTTTCTTGCTCATGAAAGCTTCCATACATCAAATGGAACAGTCAAAAATGGGACTGAAAAGAGTAAAAAAATAGTAATCTAGAATTAGTTGGAAGGCACATTACTAATTATTCTTATACTACATATGAGAATACTACTTGTTGTTCATTTATGAATCAAACACCTAAAAAAGAGAAAGGGAAGTGCACTGAATATAGAAATTCTTTATAGCTGAAAAGAATGGATAATTTCTTTACTTCCAAAGGTAGCTTCAGGTCATCATGTGATTTGGGGCTCTATATCCAGCTCTGTTTTGGAGAACAATTTGAATACATTTGCAATTAACAGAAAGCTATATTCTGAAAAGACATGCTTCTCTAGTGTAAGCTAATCTTACTTTTTATTAATGGACCTTGGAATAAACCTTGATTCCTCACATTGCTTTACCACTATATTATAGAATATAATTGGTAAAATCAGACTGACACCTGTTGAGAGCCCATGTATTTAGGAAAAAACCAAATACTGTTGACCTCTCATTTTAAATCTTTTTTCAATAGTAGATATATAATCAGTTATAAAAGGTTTCTATGTCCAGAAGTTCCAGTACTTTCAGTATTTTTTCCTTTTTTTTTCAGTTTAAAAGCTTTGATCACAGAAAATATTTAGAGTTTTCCTATTTTCTGTAGTTTTAAATAATGAAAAATAATCAGACAGATTAATATAAAAATGTAGGCAACATCCAAAGGGCAGCCCGGATTTCACATTCTGCCTGGATGTGTTTATGTATGACTGTAACACTACCTTTGGAGGGAGAGCAAATATTTTGATCTTTTCATGTAGTACAACACTATATCAGATGCAGTAGATCTGATGAAAGAAATAAACAGCCTCTCCCAATAATAATTTTTGTATCAATATTTAAATATATAACTATTATAGTAGAGGTTAACAATAAAGTGACTCAATTTCTCTAATCCTGACAGAAACCTGAATATATGATAACTCTGACAAATTGAAAATAAAAATACAAGGTATATACCTTGTTCTGCCATATAAACTTACTTCTGTCCTCCGGGATCAGTGACAAACACTTGGTTTATACTCTACACATATTCCAGCCGGGGCTATCCTAAAAACAAAAATGCCAGGAGGACTATTTACCATTTTAGGATGTACAGTATTTTCCACAGAACTGTCTGCTCTGATTCCTCTTGCAGGAATTCAACCTGCTTTTCTCCATGGTAGCAGTGATGTACTGACTGGTGAAGAATATATATTTTAGCAGGTTGCCAGGACTCAGGATGAACCAGTGCCTCTGCATCTTAGCAATCATAGATCCTTTGTTCCTCTGCTGAGTTATGTGAATCATGCACATATAGAAGTAGAATAATCTATTCTTGCCAGGAGGACATGAGTAATCCAGTTAGTTGCACATACAGAGGTATAATGAAAAGAGAGAATCCTAGGGTGAAGGTCAATGAAAGGTCAAATCTGACGAATCTGACATGCTTTGCACAGAAGAAGTGAGTTTGCTTGAAGTACAGCAAGCTCATGTTCAATGCTTTGTCTTCATGTACATAACGCAGTGAAAACATGGTTGGGCTCCTCCCTCCTTTATATGACACGTTCCTAGACGTGATACACGACAGCCAGATCCCACTAGAGACAATGGATTTGAATAAGCCTTCTTAAACATTTATTTTCTCTCCAGTCTGAATCTTTTCATGTGTCAGGCAGCCCATGCAGAGTTCTTTAGAGATGGAAGTACTGGAATCAGAGGTGGAACCAGCTCTCTGGGTTTGAACCTAAACTTGTTATGCCATAGTTTGGTACACGTTTATGTAAGYCAATATAGACCAAAGCCTCATTGCCACTAAAATTGCACAGTAACATCTCAGGTACCCATGTACAGGGAACTATGTTAATAGACTTTACCTTCATTGATACAATTAACTCATTTTCCTTGAGCAGAGAAACGTTGCTGGTAGGGCAGCTTCCCCACTCACAGCTGTAAGATCCTGGGAACCATCTCTGTGGCTATAAAGGACTTGTGCAAAAAAAATTCAGAATTTTCCTCCTACAACTTGCTCAGCCTCCTGCCTTTCAGAGTAAGTGATATGCATGACTAGGAAAAAGTCCAAGAACAGAGACAGCATACATTACAATTCTCAAAAATACCATTTCCAACCTTCAACCATTTGTGGCTCATCCTGTGCTAGAGGTGTTGTCCATGCATTTAGTAGCCCGCACCCTGGATCTTTATACAATTTTCCCAGTCTCCCTTACTCCTAAGTAAACATTTGGTAGCTACAATACAGCACAGCAAAGATTGCTATAGCTTAATGAGCTTATTTTTACAAAAAGAGAAATTGCACCTGCCAATTAAGGTGGTCTCTTGCTCCCAACTCTGCATTGTATCTTTGAGTTATCCAGATCCTAAATTCTCTGAAGTTATGATAGGAGGCAATGGTGAAGGATGCAAGAATATGTCTTTCTTCTGCATTAGTCATCATCAGGAAAAAAACAAAAAATTGATTTTATGTTCAAATACAGAGAAGGAGAATGAACGAACTAGTGACTGCTGGATCACCTTTAGTCTGTTTCTTGATAATTTGAAGGAGGTGGGAAGGTAATGGTAGAAAAATATCTGTCTGCATTGCTTTAGAACTCATCTTTTCTGTTTAAATATAGAGTCAGAAATTATCATCTTCTGTTCTATGCTCTATGCTTTGCACTCCTGAAAATCATAATTATTCATTTCTATTGGTCCTCTGTACACATTTTCTTCACTGTGAGATAAAGTAACTCTCAGCTGTGCATTGCTGTGATAAGTGAAGTAGATTGTGAGTGACTTGATAGATTATGACAGAGGTAACCTTCGAATCACTCTCCTTTATGATAGATACAACAAACCTCCCCACATGCTGCATTTACTAGGGGTTATAAAAAGGGTACCCTTCCCACCCTGCCAATAGGGAGCTCACAGGCCAAGGTATTATTAATGCCCACCTTACTGCCTAGTGTTACAGATTATGAAAAAGTGCAGAGGTGCATGGCTTATCCAAAGAAACATAGCCCTCCAATGATGGGAAGAGACTGGGACTTTCATAGACGGTGCCTTCAAATATAAACTGAAAAAGATGAGCCTAGGTCAGCAAAAGACTACTGTATTCATTTTATTCGTAAGGCAGTGATATACAGACCAGCACCTTTTTGGGCTCAGGTGTTTAATAAGCTTGAAAAGCACTGCAGAAGAGAAGAACCTCTGAGTGACATCCAGGGAACTTGGGTCTGCTTTTTTACAGAAAGAGATATGACACTGCAAATGACTCAATACAAAAATGCTTGAGTTTGCATGAGGTACTCAGGTTCAGCCATAATGTACAAGCAAGAACTCTGTGCATCTCGGTCAAAAGAAGATCCAATTTCTGCGCTAGAATTAGAGTTCTATATTTGAGACAGCAAATGGGGCAAGGAGGAAGGCAGAGAAAAGAGGAGGCGAGAGTGATGCTTTATCATCCATGATAACTTCAATTCACTTTTATTCAGAGATTGAGGAATATATCATACAAGGGACTGAGAAATTTTACAGGGGACCTTTCAGGGGCTTTGTGGCACAGTAAAGCCACAAACTCTGAGTATTTGTTCTTTGTTTTTTTCCCTTTACATTAAATCAGTATAGTTCTTGCTAAGAAATATACAGGCTTACTGAAACAGTATTTGTTCTGTAGCAACCGTTCCATGGATTTACAGCATATGATTGAGTACAACAGCATGAAAGGAGTCAGATTCAGCCTGTACTACAGAAAGTGAATGTATGTGAGGTTTTCCATTTTCCCTTATAAAGGAAATGTTCCTAATGTCAGCAATTTGTGTATCACTTTGCAACGTTCACTTGTTTGTTTTTCTCGTTGGTTTTAATTCAAAACATCTGCATGAAAACTTATGTATGGAGTTATATACTGAAGATAATCAACTGCTTCAAAAAAATCATCATTAAGATTTTTTTTCTCCTGAACCTAAGTCCTACTGCTTTTTTTATGTGTATTTAAAAAAACTGAAATTTAATTCAAACATTGGGTGAATCTCAGACTCGTAGAGAAGTTTTAAAATAATCATGAGAGCTATTAGGTAAATAGTTTATAGCAGATAAATATATATCTATATATTTATACATTTTCAATTCAARTATTTTAGTATATTATACATATTTTCATATTACACATATTTAGTATATTACACATATTTTCATGTTTTTATGTAAAGCTGCTACTGTTACGACTCCAAATGGCATAAGACTTGCCACATCTTCAGACAGGATTTATTTTCCTCTTGACAGTGGTAAGAAAAAGCTTTTCATGAGAATTTTGAAGAAAAATATGATAAGGAATTTGCTCCAGTAGCCTTCATAAATCTATGTATACCTCAGAATACATGCTAACAACCTCTTGGAGCCTCAGATCACCAGAAATGTAAAATCCCATACATTTGTCAAGGCTTTTTTTATTTTTTCAGTTTCTCTGAGTAGTTAGTGTTGATTTGAGAAGGGAGATAAAAATGTAAACTCGGATATCAAATTATTCTCTCATACACAAAAAAATGAAGCTGCAGATATCCCCCCYGAGTACCAAAAAGTATGTGACATTCCCCGTCACTCTCTTCTCAATAAACCTGTTCTAAATTAATTTCTACTTACCAAGAATATTTCTCTGTTTCTGTCTTTAATTCCTTCTTTTTGGAACCACTCACTRTTTTCCTTCATCATACTCTCTCCTCTCATCAGTTCTACTGTTCATATTGGTTCTACTCCAATATGTCTCCTTAATTTTGAATACTCTGTTAGCTTGCACCTCTTCAGTTCTGCTCACCTGCATCCCAGTCTCCCATTACTTCAGCTTGTTGCCGTGATGCAGGACGGCATTGAAGCTTTTTGGTCTCCACCATTATCCTCTGACTCTGATCTCTCAGCTTGAATTCATTATTGCTTCAATACACAAACACTCCTCCCCAAGCTCCTCACCCTTAAGGGAGACCTGGATACACTTCAGATGTGGCATAACTTTGACGAAAGGCAAAGCTCCTTTCCAAAATCCATGCAGTTACCTAAGAGAAAGTAGGAGACTGTGAGAATGATTTAGTAACTTAACACAAACCTGAGCAGCACAAAGACACACGTGCTCATTATGGAAAAAATATCTCCCTCAGTAGGCTTGCTTAAAGCAAGCTCTTTGGCATTGAGACTGTTTCTTCTTCTCTGTTTATGAAAGRATTGTACAATGGGGAGCCAAACTTCATGGGCAACGTGGGATATCACCATGACACACAAAATCAGCATCTGAAGGAAAGAGCTACTCGCATGTCAGCTGTGTGAGAATCATTGCCCCCAAATCCAGTTTCAGTCATCAAAGCAGCCTCCTGCCCCTACTTGTAGATATGTGTTGGACTGAAAAGAAAGCATTTTTGTTTCCAAATGAGAGTGGATTAAGAAAAGCAGGTGTATGAGACACTGTAGCTTTCCCTTTTCCACACTTTGGCTGTTCATCTCATTTTCAATTCTGATAATTAACAGAGCTAACCTCCAGTCAGTATGCTTTTTTTCCTGTTCATTGTTATATCTGGCACACTATTCATTGTTTCTGTGCCAATCACAAAAGAATTGCTTCTTCTTCTCTGCCTTGTGCCTTACTCATTTCAATGCTATAGGGTTTTGTACATGTCCATTGGGCCAGACTTCCCTTGCTGCTGGCAGACACCTCTCTCTGCAGTTCTGTCTGTTTTGTTGCTCTTCCTCCAGAGGTACGGATAGGAGGCTGAGCTCTTTCCAAACCAACTCAATGAGCTTAGCTGAAGTGAGGCAAAAAAAAATAGCAATTGGCAGCAAAGGTAGACAGGCTGACAGAGGCTTTTAAATATTATGGTGTTAGAAAGCACACAGGAGTTAAAGACAGAAAGAAAATGGAAGAGCAAAAAATATTGGACAGGAGAAAGCAAAACATAAAAGGCAATGAAGTGGTCAAATGACAACTTCAGCAAGCTGGGAACAGTCTATTGTATTAGTCACCAGAAATCTGGTTTACATGTAGACAGAAAATACTGCTGAGTGAATGACAAGACACTTGTTTCCCTTGTTCTGCTTTCATTGTCCTCTCTTTATTCCCTCATTCTTGTCTTTCATTTGTTTTTTCCTTCCAGTTCTTTCAATTACTTCTTTGCACTATAGATTTTTCAGTTGGACTTTGAAGCAGCAATGGAGAAGAAATTAGTTGAGAGGGGAAAGCACTCAATTTGCTAGATCTGGTGTAACATTTTGTTGCCCTGTCCTAATAAGCTTTATTTTTTTTAAATACCGCACAGTTATATGTGTATGACCCTGGCAACTTCAGGTCACTTCTGTCCAGAAGTGTTATTAACGGTTCTCAAAATCTTATCACCATTCTTGTCATATTTAATGCTTTTCTTGAAGCCTCATCTCTCATATTCATATCATTATGTGACAATCTCGAGCTATATTCTTTGAAAAATAAATGAAGGGTGGGATTCATCTCACCTAATTTAATATGAGTAGAATGTAGACACCTACATCTCAGCTAACTCCCTAGGCTGACTTCATAGTCAATGAAGAGAATTAGGCAATCTTAAAGCTTGGTTCCTCTGATCTATTTTAGAAGTCTATTTTAGGATGAGATATGCTGCACCCAAGAAGTGCCTATTTCTCCCCACTGATAGAGAGGAAGCTCAGGATGAATAGCTGAGCTGTAGATGATGACGTTTGGTCAGATGAAATCTTTTTACCTCTGGGACTTGTGGGAAAAAAATCAGAATTTAATGTTTAATATGGACAACTTTCTGATTACCATAACATTAATACACAAATAAGAATAACCCCTAATATTTTATTTCAAAACACATATGCTACAAGAATTTCAGGCTTTAATTTCTTTGGTCTATTTGATGAGCAGGCTGGTTTTCATTTTTTTGTTATGTTTGAGTACCTGAAASTTATAATAAATACTGCTTTAAAAATACCATTTCCCCTTCTCTTCAAATATTTCTTTGTCTCTCACTTCACCTACCTTGCAGTTCACTCACATTCTAGGGCTTTCTTTCCTTTTCTGGGATTCACTGTATTGACTTCTGCAAGGGTATGTGGAAGGCAAGAAAATACAAGGATATCTGATGAAGGACGTTTTCAATGTAAAAGGAGATAAGTGAAGGGGGAAGGGTTAAAAAGAAAGACAAACACGGCAGACAAAGGATAGATAATAAAGACAATGGCAAAGACCAAAAGTCTCCAGGTGATAACTGCTGGACCATTAAGAAACTCCAGGCACAATTTTGGAGAGGATCAGCCTGTGATTTTAACTGACAAGAAGGGGGAAACATCGGTACTCAAGACATTTCTGTGTCTATGTTGAGTGCTGCAAGAACTAAGGTGCCACTTTTGAGGTAACAAAAGAGGGGATTTGGACAAGGGTGTGTGGACAACCTTGCCTGGCCTGTGGTGTCACTCACTGGAGTCAGTGAGGTCTCTGTGCCACCCACTGGAGTGAGTGGGGGTCTTGGACCTGGCCACTTCAGTAGGAATGGTGCGTGCCCCCAGAAACAGCTACTAGCAAGTGAGGCAGCCGTGAGTGAGGAGTAGCAGGGACTCAACACGAGCAGCTGGAATGAGACCATGGATCATAGCTTGTGTGCCTGGTGCCAGCTGCTGAGCAGGGGCAAGTGTCTGTATCTCCCACAAATCATGCGTGGGGTATGTGGGGTCACTAGCAAACCTCACACAGGACCAGCATGTGAGTGAGGGGCATGTGGGGAGTGTAGGAGAGCTCAGGGTCTGGGCAGGGGTGGCAGCTGGACAAGTACAAGTACCATGCCAGTACTGGGGGGACCAGTGAACATAGAAGTGCTTTTGAATCAAGATTGGTGCATAAGTGCACTAGTGACTTCCACTAGTGACCCTTAGAAAATTTCAGAAAATAACGGATTTTTATGGCTCGCCAGAAAAAAGAATCCCTCCTTCTCTTTTCTTTCAGCCAGAGTTTGAGGTTTTTCCCTCTTGTTTATGCACTGTATCTGCTGCATTTGACACACCTTGTAATACATATCCCAAATAGAGCTGTGTGCAACTTGGCAGTTTCACTTCCCAGGGGCTCATGCAATTACAGTCTGTCAAACATATATCACTTAGCTAAGCAACAACTAAGGAGAGCAATAATAACCTACAAATTTTTCATGGGAAAGCATCGCAGAAGGAAAGGCACTATTCCAGGTGACAAAAGGGGATTATAGCTCCAGGAAGAATAATGAGATAAAATTAAGAAGGGTGTTTGTTTTGATTATTTTGCTAAATATCAGGAGGGAAAATCATTCTGACTGGGGAATTATTCACCTTGTTACTCCTGTAAAAGAAATATTAGAAATTCTGTCACTTGGAAAATGCATTGGCAACCGGACAAAGGGGAAAATAAATAATAATCCATAGGATAAAAAGTCAGTAAGTTTGGGGGAGAGCTGGATGTTTTTTCAGGCTTTTTAAAATTGTTTTAGCCTCTGCAGCATATTTAGTGAATGTGTGAGCAGTTTCTCACAAGCTATTGAATTGGTGATTTTTTTAACGGAATCCTAGACTAATAAATAATCAAAACCAGTGATTGCAAATAATTTGAATATTTTATTGTCTGGTTTAGATTGCAAGGGAGAATTTTAGTTTTGCCATAGTATTAAAATGACTGGGAAAAGAATGGAATAGGAAGGAATGTGGGGGTAGAATGTTAATACCATGCTGAATAATAAATATTATTCATGATGAATTGGTAGTGAAGTCTGGACAACAGTATGAGCAGGGGGAGCAACACTGTGAAGGATCCCCAGAGCAAAGCTGTGGGGAAGAACTTGTCCACACTGTGGAAAAAGTCACCATCTTTCAGACTGATGAACAAAACTGTCCTTACAGTTTAAGTACTGTTGGTCCAATGCCTCGTGGGCAGGGTTGTAAGCAAAGCCCCCACATCATCTTAAGTGACACCAGGAAAATTCTGGCTTTTTTTTTGTTTGTTTTTTGACAGAAAATATTGTGAAACTATGTTCTTTGTTGGCTTTGAGTATTCACTCACTGTTTGCCAAATTCTCAACAGATTAAACAGTCCTGTATTTCCTTTTGAGTTGGTATTTGTAGTACAGCTTTACTCTATTTTCTGGCTTCTGAGAAAACAAAATCTGTACTTGTTTTTCTTTTCTTCTTACTTTTTCAGTATTATTCTGGCTCTATGCTAAACAGATCACTGTTCAACAGTTTGACTATGAAAAAAAGAGAAGAAATTACCACATTTTCATCTCAAAATGAAAATAATAARTAGTCTGCAAAGGGCAAAGGTGGACTGTTTCTTGCAGAATCTAATTTGCTAAGCATTGCAAATTAGACCAAGAAAACTGATTATGTGTGAGGTTTTTACCTCATTCTGTACTCCGTTATTCCATAAATGGTTGCAGGATAAACCTATTCAATTAAGATAAGGTACTGTATATTGTTCAGAAAATATATTATGCCTTTTTGAAAGTAAGTTTCTCTTTTCTCAACTCTTTTTTGAAGTTTTCTTTCTTATGGAAAAAGCCTCTGCTTTCTGTGTTCTTGTTTAACTCCAAGTACATTTTGTGATCTGAAATAAAAAGTCTGCATTAAAAACATTGCAACATTTAAAATATTATACATTAATTTACTGACTCCTGTCTTCAACAGTAAGATATATKTCATATTTCTAGTGATAGTGTTAAATCTGCGATATATTATTTGATATCTTATTTTACAACCAACATATTATATATATAATTCTATATTATTGTACCTTTCTATCTGTAATTTTATAATAATTATACAGCATTTCAATTTCAAAAGAAAAGAAGCTCATGTTAGAAAAGAACATTGTCCTGGAAGGACCGAGCATCCTTGTGTTTGATTTTCAGCTGCTCAGTCCTGCAGGTGAAATTTGAATTCCCAGCCCAGTTATCATAGTGTCTTAGAAAGTAAAGTGCTTGGGAATAGCATCCATTCAGAAATCCACTATATTAAAAAAATCATAAACACTGAAATGAGGAAAAATAAAAAGTTGCATATAAAATCCTACTTTGTCTGTGGTCGTAAACACCTGTTGGTCATAAACATCTATGTCATTGGTTGCATGCATCTGGTACATCTACCTGAAATTACAGTTTACTGGGTGTAGAGCTTATACTAGAACCCAGTGTCTTTTCTGCAAAATTTCTAGCAAGTCTTAACCCTGGCTAAGAAAAACTCATAATGTTATCAATGTTTTTCATCAAGCAGAAAAGCAACATGTAAGGGAAATTACTTCTTTTCTTTTTCTTTCTCTTTTCTTTTACTTTCTATTTTTTCTCTTTTCCTCTCCATCTCCCTCTTGTCTCTTGTTTCTTAAGAATGCAAACCCTGAATGCGATTTATTGCAAACCCTTCGGGGGTTCTGGTTCCTCCTTTCACATCTGCCTATGTATTCTGCATTGTAAAGACACTTCTAAAATATAGGAAAAAATGTAGAAGCCAAATGCATGTCTTCTGCCCTACAGCTGAGAATTGACAGTGCTAGGCCACCGATTCCAGCACCTTGAACCCTGCATCCCCTTCTGCATAGCAGGACAGCTTCAATAAAGATTCCATGGTGGAATCTACAAGCATGTTTCTGTTTCAAGACCTATAGTTTCAGTGATAGACTACCAATGATTACAGCTGCAATACACACCAAGCCAAATCAGGGGTAATGTTCTGAGTGGTAAAACTGGTACAATAACAAGAAAGATTATTTCATCCTTGCTGTTACAACTTTCCATTCCTGGGGAGAGAGAGAAGCCAAAGGTTGCTTTCCTGATTGGGCATCCCAGAAGCAATATATTCTCTGTTACTAGAGGTTAGGATTAACTTGAGAATTAACAGCAGGAAGCCCCAAGCTCTCAGTCACAAAAGAGATATGGAATTATCCTCCAGTAAATAAATCCTTCCTCGCAATAAAAAAAGCCATCCTGCATCTATCAGTTGACTTGGAAAACTGATGAGCATTCCCTACTCCTGGTAGATATGACTTGAAGATATTGTACTTAGTTGTACATTCATTAATTACCTTCAGTTACACAGCATAATATGATCAGTGATTTTCAGCTTACTGTTCCCACAAAAGAATGGCTTTGCCTACTAACTGGTGGTGTCAGAAAGCCTGGGGAGGACACTTAGGAGATAAAGTACTCTGCTTAAGTGACCTCAGACTCTCAGTTCTTGACATGGAATCCACCACCATTTCACAGAATCAATCTTTCTCTATTACTGGAGTAACACCAGAAACAATATTTAAAGCACATTATATTGATGTTACTCAATACCATCTACTCAGCTAAAGAGTGTTGAAATATAGGTTACATACTTTAGAGTCAAAAAAGTCCCATTGTCACCATAATTTAGGATTTTTTTGCTAAGCAAAATTCAGCTCACCCTGTCACATATAGACATGAAATCAGCTTTTATCCTGAGCAAGCATGAGCAAAACAGAAGAAGGTCTGTGATAAGGAATACACAGGCATAAACTGAAGCCAGATGCACATGGTCTGCACTGCTTTCTTTTTCCTACAGCTCCAAGACACATCAAAATGCCTGAAGCACTATGGTGTGTGCAGGCCCACCAGAGGCAAAGCCTGTGCACAGGTATAAATAAATTCTATGGCATCACTGCTGGAAAAACCAATTGGTTAGGTAATTTGGCTTTCCAATTAGTGCAGGCAACCCACAGATGTACAGTTTATAATAAGTAATTTAAGTCGTCTGCATATAAAAATGAATTAATAGAAACACATGGAATCTGAATAATTTCTAAGCAGGTGAAGTAAGCTATTTTCCATGTTGCACAAACATAATAAGGTCATTTAAGAAACAATTATAAGGCACCACAGGGTGAATAAAGTATAAAACTAGAATGACTGATGGCCAACATAACCTTTCTTAGTTCCTATAATTGCCTATGTGTTCTACAAAGTTAAGTAAAGGGACACATGCAATTTAGTTGCTCCAGTGCGATTAGCTATTACTGAGGAAATAGGATGATTCCAGAGCAGGCGTTTAGCTCAAGGAATATAGAATTAAGCAATGGTTTCTTCATACTGCTGGTAGGTTTTTTTTTTAATTGCATGATTTTTTTTAATTTATACCTTGAGAAATGTTCTTGCTCACTCTAAAATGTCCATCAGTCTTCCAGAATTCATCACTGAGTAGTGATGTGAGTGTGTGAATTCAACACAGTAGCTGTCATTCAGACAATTGTCTACCAGATAATTCAACCTACCCTGCTATCTTCTCCAAGGGAGTGAAATAGCCACATAACAGGAGCTTAAATGGTGGTTTTATCCAGAAGATTATTCTGCCTGTAAAGCAGCCAATTTTGAAAGGTTAGAAGTCCTTTACATGCTTTACATTCTGTCAACAAAACAATGGACTGATAAAAGTAAAGTAGTCTCTCTAATTATAATCAAATAGCACAGGATATATTTTATAAAGTCTACAAAATCTGCTAATTTATCCATACTTCTCTGCCTCTCAGGTACTTATGACTACACAGATTTGCTTCTTATAAAGGGAGTAGATTATCCCTTATCAGCTGTTTGGAAAAAATCTTGATTTTACAGTCTATCAAAGCTTGACATAAGRAAGACAAAATATTTTTATGTATCACTACTAACAGAAATATTGATCTTATTTTAAGCTAGTTAATATAACTTTTGATTAGGGCTTTTACTTAAAGGACTACAGCCATTTCTCTAGTCTGTTACAGTTTTCAGATTTGATGTAATCAAACCACAAACCTTTTTGATGTAGAAAAGAATAGTACAGAAAATGTAAATGGACTCTTAAATAGAAGTATCATGACCTTGAGATTTAAATGCACATACCTAAATAAAAATCATGAAAACCATGCAAAAATCCAACAGCAGAGTTGGAATGTAGCTGTCTTATAATACACTAAACCTATTTTAAATTAATCGAAAATGTAGAACTCAGCAAGAGAATGCTTATTAA
Organism: Amblyornis subalaris; assembly: GCA_018881555.1. Taxonomy (NCBI): domain Eukaryota; kingdom Metazoa; phylum Chordata; class Aves; order Passeriformes; family Ptilonorhynchidae; genus Amblyornis; species Amblyornis subalaris. The sequence continues at coordinate 8,732,846 of JACAXG010000018.1, read as the reverse complement.
AATCCCCCTTACATAGGTATTTCTCATTAACTTTGAAAAGCTGCTAGAGCAAACAGTTCTCTAAGGTTAGCACCTTTCTGCAAAAACTTGAACATGTTTTTTGTATTCTACTGAATGAAGAGTCTTTAATAAATAGCAATTCTAACCAAATTCATAATTTATTGTTCAACTAACTGTACAGTCCCTCTCAGCACCACCTTATAATCACAGAATCACAGAATATGCYGAGTTGGAAAGGACCCATTAGGATCATCAAGTCCAATTCCTGGCCCTGCACAGGACACCCCAAGAGTCATATCATTTGCCTGAGAGCATTTTTCAAATGATTAATACCATTTATCTTTACAATATCCTTGTAAGGTAACTATAATTTTTCCCATTGAAGAAGTGAGGCAATGGACAATAAATGCTTTATCAAGGATCCCACCAAAAATCAAAGGCAAAATATCCATGCAAAGCACCTGTGTCCTAGTCAAGATAAAATCAATAATCAAAAATATATGGCATAGTACAAGGAAGTTGACGGCTCACAATTTTCCACACTCTTGTTTAAGGTATTGTGGTTAACTGTAGAATCATAATAACTCMATATCCTTTCTTGTGACATAAACCACCTGCAGTCCCAGAAATAAGGTTCTTCTGTCTGCTGATGGAAAATGAGATATTTTAGCCAGTTTGGAAGTTTGGGGTCATGGTCTGAAGGCCAGGCAAGAAGAACCCATGAAGTGATCAATTTTTCAACTTGCAACTTGAATCCTAGAGAATATTTGAAAGGCAAATTAGAATCTAAATATTGATTTGGGTGAACTTTACTTGAGAATTTTGAAATCGAGTGGACACAGCTCTAGAAATCTCTTCCCAAATATCTCTATCTCCCAGCCAGAATAAATCTGCCTGTCTGACAATGAACTGTGCCCCACATCAGTCTCAGGATAATTCACCTGACACTACTCAAGCTTAGTTTCCACACATGAAATCACGTCCATTCTTTTAGCAGAGGAAATTTGCCTCTTAATATTAAAACTCTCTGTCTTCAAAGGCTTTAGATGAAATAAGAATGGAATTTTCCCTTTGTGTTCAGTTTTACCATTTAAGTTTTAAAAAATTTAAACTTTTATTCTCCTGAATAACTGAAATAATCTGTTGCCTCTGATCTAGATTGCTCTTTGGGGCAGGAATTGCCTAAGAATTATCTTCAAAACCAGACACAGCCTAAATGGAAAGCAAACCTGTAAGCACAGCCTGCTCATGCCTTCCAAATCATGGAAGTGTGCCAAAGAAGTCTGTATGCTTCTAGGCACACTGCTTGCACTCAAGTCTTTGTTTCAGATATGTGGATGGCAGTCAAGCAGGATGCAGAGCACATTGCATTCAAAATCTTGTCCCATGTGGGTCTCATCCCACATAAAGCTCAGCCACTATGGAAATACAAAATGGTAGAGCGGTGATAAAACAGTTTGAAGGTAAAGAGAAGAAGTCTGTTCAGTCCCGCATCATATACTTGTGTTTCACACAAACTTTATAATGATGGCTGAGCTGTGCTGTTCAAGGGAAAGAATACTAAATATAATAATAAATCATAGAGCTTTATTAAATTATACTCACTAAATGTTTAGCAGCTAAATATGTTGGCCAAAGCTATAGCCCTCTTGCATTTTGTAAGACAAATATAGATTAATATATTTTCAAATAAAATATCTTTTGAGATCCTTTAAGTATATAGAGAAGGACTTTGACTCCACTCTTGCAGTCCTTAAGCAGCGGGACTTCTGTTACATGAAATACTTAGTGTGAACACACTCAACATTTTCCTACCTCTTACAAAGTGTTTTCTAGCTCAAGAGTAAAAGTTCTTCAGAAAAAATGTCTTTATTCATTGCTTTTCTTGTAATGCCTAGTACATTAGGACTGAGACCTCTGGCTGTAACTACTGCAAACAATCATAATGCAGATGAGAAACATCTGCAAATTATTTCTGACTCTAAAGAATGCAGTCCACGGTATGCAAGTATCCAAACTTTCATTACATAGCCTTAAAAATTATTTCCTTGCATGATGCAAAGTGTTCTGACTTATCACTTACTGAGCATTGACAGTGACGACCTCGGAGTATTTCTTTCTTACTTGGCATCCAGATGTGTAGGCAGTACAACTGTCTGAAAAATGTAAGATTTTCTTTGCGTAATAAAACCCAGCTATAAAGTAAAACTCAACATATAGGATTAGGATTGTTCACTGAAGCAAACAAATCAAGTAATAATTTGGAGATTGGTAGTCTCAAAGTTCCCATGCATTCTGTAGTTTGTAAATCATCTCTCACTCTATTTCTGAGAGAAAAGCCAAACTGTTCACCTTCAAGAAGTCTCTTTCAACTACATTAGAGTTACCAATTCTAGTACCAGAATGACAGGAGGAGGCAATTCATGACGTTACTTTCTCCTTCTTCTGCCTTGGGCCCTGTCAGTCCCAAAGGTGTAGCTGGATAATTTTTTTATATTGTCTTATGATTTGAAAGTAAGATGAAACAAAACATTTTCTGAAAAAAAAAGGAAAAACTATTCACAAAATCAGCATGGGACTAATTCTGAACAAGTTAAAAATCTCATTAAATTAAGGTCGAATAATAGACGAGGCCATTTGAGCTCTGAACAAAAACACATACCAGCATGCCTACTTTCCTCTTTCTAGCAAGAGAAGAGAAATGGCTATATTCAGTAACTAACTTTCAGTAATGCACAGGTGCCCATCATCACTGTATGATCACTAGTCTGTCTGACAATTAGCCAATACACTGATTTTTATCACTTGCACAACAGGGTCACATTTTCTTTTCCTGCAGAAGCTCTCTTTAAATAGCACCTTTTAGAGACAGCTGAAGTTCATCAGTTGATGACAGGAACTAGACAGTGCCATCTGCCTTAGCAGCAGTTCAGGTAATAGCAAAGAAAAGTTAATTGCCAAACATGAAATGTGCAGGAGTGGATTTTTTCTTAAACTTCCCATTAAAAGTGGATCTATGTGGCACTATGTGATACTTTGAAGAAGCACTTTGAGTCTGCTCTGAAAGAGCTTTGCAACCAGTCTAAGTATCCTGTGTTGAATATTATGGTATCACAGTTTTGTTGCTTTTGGTATCTGAAATAGTTGGAGATCTTTGGTTAATACCCCACGGCACTTAGATGCGAGCTGCACACCAGCATAATAGCTGTACTTAAGGGTTATGTACATTTTTCCTCCTTTCCTGGACTAACAGAGGTATGTCCAGGATACTGTAAAGGAGAAGCATTACTGAAGTCACTAAACAGGTGTTGCATTTCCAGTTGTCATAAAGTGCTCAAACCAGAGCAGCGGAAAAAAAAAGTGGATCTGCCAAGCAGTTGTTTTGAGGAACGCAGTAGCAGACACAACAAGGGGTGACTGCTGACTGGGGTCACAAAGGCTGAGATGGGTAGCTCAGAGGTAGGCACACGGCAACAGCAAGATCTCGTGATAGAAGGAAGCTTCAGATGGTCTCACAGCTAAGGGGCAAAATACTTTACTTCCTCCACAGGGCAAGGCTGACAGCTTAGGACTGCATTTGCCCTTCTGAGGTAATTTTGAAAGTAAGTCAAAGGGAGAGGTAGGAACACACTTAAACTGTGATGATGACAGTAATACTGCTTCTGTTTTTCATTCAACAACCATTTAGTTTAAAAGGCATAAACACACCTGCAGTCAGGGCCAGTATCTCAAGTCCACCTCATCCCAGATGGATTTTCTCAGTTCTAGACGACAGATTCAAGCTCTTTCCCAACAGTGTTTCCTAGCATTGAGATACCAATTTATTTTCACACAGTAGCCTGGGTTCAGCAGCAAAAGTTCCATAGCAGCAGGTAGTTTGCAGCAAAAAATGGGAAGTACAGAGTTTGTCTTCCAACAGTGAAGTGATCCATGAACCTGGACCCACACCCCAAGTGATCATGTACTCACCACATAAGCTAGTATATCAAGAAGAGAGCAGCACTGTTACAACGGAGGGAAAAAAAAGTTCTTGGCACTCTGGGCAACTGTGCTCAAGAAGCAGTTGGGAGCCTCTGGAGCTGCAGAGGTCTTGCCAGCCTTGCAGCTGTGGCCACCATGGCCCTAGAGAGTGCTCCACATGCATGAATGTTCCTGCCCTTAGATCAGTTTTGGCTCTCAGCATGTAACATCATGGAAGAAATAGGAGCCTGGGTGTCTGCTGCAGACCTGAGAATACTATCCAGGCAGCTGACTGCCTGCCTCTAAGGCAGAAGACAGGTAAAAACAGAAATTTCCATGAGAAGATTACCTCCAAGCAAAGACAGGTTGTTGGGACTACTGCCTGTTTCTTACAGGTTATCAGCACTATAGTAAAAATTTAGCATACACCTCTCAACAGTATCTTCTAATCAAGCTCCAGCAGGTATTTATACTACCAAGTAAAACTGTGTCATATTTAGAAGATTCTTTTGCTGGCATGTACACAAAATTTCTTGGACTCTTGCACTGATTAGAATATAATTTCTATATTGGGGATCATTAGAAAAATTAAAACAATGTCTCCTATRAAATTAAACACAAGCTGCATGGGGAATCTGTACAGCCCTGTTCTCACTTTATAATTTGGCAAGTATTTGGGCCAGTATCTGTGTAATCTAGATGTATTATTATTATTTCTGAAGTGTCTATAACAGTGGTATCAACACACTGAAGTTTGCCAAGAATCTGAACTCCCAAAGCCATGTCTTTCAAAAATTACTCAAAAATTACCTTTTCTACTACATTCTAAACTGTAGCTTACGCTTATAAAGGTCACATTCAGAAAGTTTGCATGGAACAGACTCCACACGCTTCATCTTACTACTGCCTGTCCAGACACATTCAAACTAATAAACATGAAAATTTTTAAAGAAGAATCATGTTTTGCTCTGCTTCTGAGTCACCAGGGATGAGAACAACCAGTTGTATTAAGTCCACTAGTCCTTATGCCCACAAGTTTAGAATCCGCAAAATCTTTGCTCCATCACAGATCTCAAAATAAAAATCTGTCCTTTTCCAGAATACAGTATGCCTGACTTTTTATTGAACTTCTTAATCTCTTCAAAAGTCTCCTTATTTTTTTTTCAGACTATCCGCAGACTGTCTTTGACAGGATTACAGGAACCATGTCTAAATTATGCTTCTTTATGAAGCAATCTTGGACTGCCACAGTTTCTCTGATCCAAATTCCCATGAGCCAAAAATGTTGGATTTGGCAAATCTGCAGTTACACATGGTCTCCAGCTGTTCTATGATAGGTTAGGAAATAAACTGGCCTTCATCCAGCTCAAGGGATTGATATCAAAATCTTGTAATATGTGTGCAAATGTAAACATTCACATTTTGTTCCCTTTTTCTCAGCAGTTCACGGACAATTATCGTATTACTAATAAAACAGAAAAAATGGCCTTTTCTTCTTGAGAAAGAAAAGGGTATATTTAATCCAAGATGAGAACTATATGAAGTCTTTAGCATTAAACACAGCTTCCTAACAAGCATATAAAAAATTATAGCTATTCCACAGTTTAAGCAACATATGCATAGTTTTCCTACAGAAACAATGGTTGAGAAAAGATTGAACATTCATTAACAAAGGTATAAGTACCTATATTTTTGTTCCAAACATTAGTAGGAGATTATTGGCACTTCTCAATCTTTTAAAGCCACACATATATTATAGGAATGTGTGTGCATTTTGTTATAAATTCAAGTGAGTTCAGTTACACTTTAGTGACCGGATCTATGGTCAATCATAAAAAAGAAAAAAAAAAGAAAAAAAAAAAAA